>SJYX01018787.1:490851-519930 GCA_006410675.1 Oreotragus oreotragus | reverse complement strand
GAAGAACTAAAGAGCCTTTTGATGAAACTGAAAGAGGAGAGTGAAAATGTTGGCTTTAAACTCAACATTCAAAAAACTAAGATCATGGCATCCAATCCCATTACTTCATGGCAAATACATGAGAAAATAATGGAAACAGTGACATATTTTATTTTGGGGAGCTCCAAAATCACTGCAGATGGTGACTGCAGCCATGAAATTAAAAGACATTTGCTCCTTGGAAGAAAAGCTATGACCAACCTAGACAGCATATTAAAAAGCAGAGACATTACTTTACCAACAAAGGTCCATCTAGTCAAGGCTATGGTTTTTCCAGTAGTCATGTATGGATGTGAGAGTTGGACTGTGAAGAAAGCTGAGCACGGAAGAATTGATGCTTTTGAACTGTGGTGTTGGAGAAGACTCTTGAGAGTCCCTGGGACTGCAAGGAGATACAACCAGTCCATCCTAAAGGAGATCAGTCCTGGGTGTTCATTGGAAGGACTGATGTTGAAGCTGAAACTCCAATACTTTGGCCACCTAATGCGAAGAGTTGACTCATTGGAAAAGACTCTGATGCTGGGAGGGATTGAGGGCAGGAGGAGAAGGGAATGACAGAGGATGAGATGGCTGGATCGCATCATTGACTCAATAGACATGATTCTGGGTGAAGTCCAGGAGTTGGTGATGGACAGGGATGCCTGGTGTGCTGTGATTCATGGGGTCGCAAAGAGTTGGACATGACTGAGCAACTAAACTGAACTGAACTGAACCACTGAATTGCCAGGGAAGTCCCAAGAAAACATTTTTTAATCGTACAGTACAGCACCTTGAAAAATACAGTAGGACTGGTTACACCAGCGCTGCTTTTATGTTTGCTTCCAGACATTGTGGGCTTGAAATAAAGATGCTATGCTGTTGTGTACTATGCACGACTATACAGTGAAGTACACACAAACATAGCTGATCTCAGCGAGGCAGTAGTGAGAGGTGGCATGAAGTGAGATGTAAATTCCCTGCCTGGGGAGTTGAACCTGGATAGCTCGAAGAGCCAGGAATCCTAGCTACCAGGCCTGCAAGGGTTAGAAGCTAGAAGCTATTTCCCCCTAGATTTTGCCTCCAGTGAAAAATGCACTTATCACAGAGGCAGAAACTATAAATGCAGGTACAAAATTTATTATTACAGACATAGCACAAGAACAAGTAGGAGAATACACAGAGAAATGTTTGTTTAGTTAAGACAGAAGCAAGGCAGTGGTGGACACCTGGAGAGAAGGGTATGGGGCGTCCCCCTAGTGAAGAGGAGCACAGTAAAGAGGTGGTCAAGTCATCTAATACGCCCGTTCTTCTGGGTCTTCCTGCAGACCAATTGTCTGGTTTCTTTTCTACACCTGACCTACCCTGGGACCCTCTCCTGAGCACATATGCACCCCTCAGCCAAGATGGATTTTAAGTGAAGGTTTCTGGGAGGAAAAAGACTCATTACAGCCTGGCATTATCCCCTGACTTTTAATCCACAAGGAGCCATTTTCTGTGCATGTATATGGAGATCCCTTAATCCTTTACTCAAACGAGGTTTGCCTCTTTGTCCTTACCGTGACTATTACCTTGACTGTTACCATGACTATTTTCTTAAGGTGTTTACAAGAAAGAAACATTGGCTATTTACCTTGTTTCTGTTACTTTCATTTCAGAGGGCAAACAGGAGGCTGATTGTAAATGCCTTAACTGGAGCCCACCTATCTCTTGTCTCAAGAAATGCTAACAGTTCTAAGTGTCCAGCCTGAAGCCCACTTCTTCGTGTCCCATAAAATGCAAACAGTAGGCTAGTTGTAATTGTCTAACCTGGAGTCCACCTATCTCCTACATCACAGTCACTTGTAGAGGATGCAAGCACATGGCAGTGTATGCCAGACATGTGAACTAACTTACGTGATTGGACATGTGAACTCACATTCGAATCTTTGAGAGTTTGCAGCTTGAAGGTTCGTGTATAAGGAACTTATTGTACTTTCCTGTTTAAGTACCTCAGGTCATGAAAGTCTCCCCTATTCACTCTGTGCTGGTCATTTTGGCTCTCAATCCCCTTTCCATTTCTCTGTGCATTCCCTTCTGTGAAGGGAGGCTGGGCCCTGCACAATGCATTTAGATGCTGGCCTGGGGGGCACCAGGAGGCTTTCCTAGCTGTTGTTCCTGCAGCAGCAGTCGGGAGGCTGGACTCCCAGGTTCCAGTTCAGGTTGCCGTGATGTGGCACGAATGTAGGTGTTGACTTCCTGGAACACCAAAGTGTTGGCAGTGGTAGGGGTGCAAGCTGCCACTCAGGACTGTCTAGATCCCAGACTCCAGCATCTGCTCCCTGTCAGCTCTCTCCTGTAGAGCTCATTCCATTTCTTTTTCTGCTTCTCTGGCCTTTTCCGTGCTTTTGTAATCAACTCCCTGTATCCAGATCCTGCAAGCTGGTACAAGCTGGCTGCAGCCCTCTATGGGGACGGGCGTGTCTGCATGCTGCATGCTCAGTCGTGTCTGACTCTTGTGACCCATGGACTGTAGCCCACCAGGTCCTTTTGTCTGTGGGATTCTGCAGGCAAGAATCCTGGAGTGGGTTGCCATTTTCTCCTCCAGGATCAAACCCTTGTCTACTTCATCTCTTGCATTATAGGCAGCCTGGGAAGCCCCCTTTGAAGCTTCCAGCTGAGCCCAAAGTGCAGATAAATTTGAATTCCACTGCTTTAGAACAACAGCTCTCAAATTTTAACATACTTTGGGATCACGTGGGGGGCTTGATGAAACACAAACTACTGTGATAGGGACAGAATAAAGGGACAAAGTAGGTGATTAAATAGTTAACCCCACCAGGGGTTTATGGGGACTTCCCCTGTGGCTCAGGGGTAAAGAACCTGCCTGCAATGCAAGTAGACCTGGGTTGGATCCCTGGGTCAGAAAGATCCTCTAGGGAAGAGAATGGCAACCCACTCCAGTATTTTTGCCTGGAGAAACCCACGGACAGAGGAGCCTGGCGGACTACAGTCCATCGAGTCACAAAGTCAGACATGACTGAAGTGACTTAGCACAAGGGATTATAAATAGAATAAATATGGGATACCTGTAAGTTAATGATTACTCAAGAAAGCAGGTTTACTTAACCACGGAACCAAGCGGGCTTGCTTAGCAACAAAACCATGCAGCAGAAGCAGGAGACGTGCCCTCAAACAGTAATATAATGGTGGTGTGAGCCCCACATCCTACCCAGTGAGCTCAGCAAGTTAATGATCCCCAGGACACGCTCTCTGCACACATGAAAAACAGTAATTTGTGGACCTAGCTTGATCTGTAGGGACAAGAAAACTTGCCTGCCCAACCTGGAGGAGGAGTGATGATGGAAGCATGGCGTCTACTCAAGAAAGACAAAGGAGTTCTCTTCATCTGCTCCACTTTTCCTTTCATTATAAAACTGGCCCAGTCCAGTATGTTCCCAGGGTGTGGCATTTCTCATCTGTCTGCCTATAAACGTCACAAGTGTCCTATTCTAATAAACCGCTTTTTATCTATTATTTTGTCTCTTACTGAATTCTTTTCTGTGCTGAGACATAAATGATGATGATGGTACCAGAGCTCTCTGGAGGCCCCTGAAATGACACCGAATGATTTCACTGTGTCTGCCCCACCCACAGCTTCTGACTTAGTAGGTCTACCTTGGGAGGAGGGTGTTGGGGTGGGGGAAGAACTTGCCCTTCTTACAAGTTCCTGGAAGACATTAATGTTGTTGGTCAGAGAACCACACTTTGATTAAAAATACACCAGCTTCAGTTCCTGGTTAACTTCCTTCCTCAGAATGGGCTGGGTTTGGTTGAAGCCAGTCTGTCTTAATTTCTTACAGATAGCAGTTCCCACCCAGAGGACAGCAAGCACAGTGAATGTCTGATGCCTTAGTACAGTGCTTCAACCTTGAATATGCCCTGGGAGTTCTGCAGCCCCAGGAGCAGACTGTGAATCCTTATAGCCCCTCCCCCATCACCACTCAGCCTCCTGTTCCCAGGGCCAAGGGTAAGTGGGTAGGGGGCGGGGAGCAAGCAGCAAAGCCATTACCAGCTCCCTGGGGGCAGTTTCAAGTGCCTACCCCGTCACCATGGAGACTGACCATTGGTGGGGAGGGGCTGGGATCCAAAGGAATGAAGACTGAGCCTAGACATGGGTAGATGGCTCCCTTTGCCCTTCTTGTCCAAAGACTACTGGAAGTCAGAGGCATTTTACCATTGTCCTGTGAAGAGGTGTAAGAAAAGCTTATCAAGGTTTCTGCTACATTAGATAAAAAAAGGACAAGGAGGCTTCATCAGGTGAGAGATAGGCAAAAGACTTCCTTGGGGTCCAGTGGTTAAAGACTCTGTGCTTCCAAAGCAAAGGCATGAGTTTGATCTCTGGTCAGGGAACTAGGATCCTATATGCTGTGCAATCAAAAAAAAGAAAAAGAAATAAGCAAAATAAAGCTGCATTTATTCTCTAAGGGACTGAGCAAGCAGTGACCTTCCTAAAGACAGGAATCTTGTATTCAATATTACCCATTTGCCTGCAACAGCCATACACAGGACCTGCTGTGAGCAAAGCAGGATTTCAATAGATGTTTGCCCACAAGATGAAGGATATACACCACAGAATCTCAAAATCAGATGGAGCCTTATCTCTGGGTTTCCCACATTTCACAGTGTGATCTGACAAGGCAGGGGTTAGTGGCAGATTTCTGTTTACCCTCAGACAACGATGTAAACTTCCTCCGTTTTCTCATCTGTAAAGCAAAGACCATGTCTATCATGTGGGACTGATGAAGATGTAAGTGACCAAGTTCACCATAAAGTACTGAGCTCAGTGACAGTGAGTAACAAACATTCACTGTTGTGTGACTCACGGAAGCAAAAATGGACTAAAGCTGGCACCCACTAACCTATCCCCATTGCTTCTGAGGCATCTGTGGGCCATCTTGTTGTTCAGTTGCTCAGTCATGTTCCGTTTGGGGGACCCCATGGACTGCAGCACACTAGGCTTCCCTGTCCTTCACTACCCCCCAGAGTTTGCTCAAACTCATGTCCATTGAGTCGGTGATGCCATCCAACCATCTCATTCTCTGCCACGCCCTTCTTTTGTCTTAAATCTACCAGCATCAAGGTCTTTTCCAATGATTTGGCTCTTTGCATCAGGTGGACAAAGAATTGGAGCTTCAGCTTCAACATCAGTCCTTTCAATGAATATTCAGGGTTGATTTCCTTTAGGATGGACTGATTTGATCTCCTTGCCATCCAAGGGGACTTTCAAGAGTCTTCTCTAGCACCACAATTCAAAAGCATTAATTCTTTGGCGCTCACCCTTCTTAATGGTCCACCTTTCATATCCGTATGTGACTTACTGGAAAAACTAGTAGTCTGGGGAGACCAGTGGAGCATCTAGGGAGCTATGTAGGAGGAACAGAGAACCCTAGCCTCCCAAGGACCCCTGTGATGGGCACTACACCCTTTACACCTTATGGTATGAGCTAGGATTCCACATAATACACAGGGTGTGGCCAAAAAATCAATAAATAAATGTGTTTAATAAAATATATGGGGGAAAGGCCATAAAGACGTTGTAAAAATACATACCAACATACTAACGATGATTCTGGATTTTTTTTTTGTAATGGCTTTTTTGAGATACCATTCACATACTATAAAAGTCATCCATTTAGAATACACAATTCAATGGTTTTAGTATATTCATAAAGTTGTGCAGTCATCACCTCAATCAATTTTGCAACTTTTAAATCCCCCTAAAAAGAAATAGTAGCAATTAGCAGGCACTGCCCCTCAGCCTTAGCCAACCACAGATCACTTTTGTCTCTAAACTTGTCTATTTAATGTATTTTATGCAACTGAAATAAAACATATGTGGTCTTTTTTATTTAGAATACAATAGAGTTAAAATAATGTTTTTTTAGTTTTATCCATGCTGTAACTTGAATCAGTTCAGTTCAGTTTAGTCGCTCAGTTGTGTCGACTCTTTGCAACCCCATGGACTGCAGCACACCAGGCCTCCCTGTCCATCACCAACTCCGGGAGCTTGCTCAAACTCATTTCCATTGAGTCGGTGAAGCCATCCAAACATCTCATCCTTTGTCATGTTCTTCTCTTCCTGCCTTCAATCTTTTCCACCATCAGGGTCTTTCCCAATGAGTCAGTTCTTCACATCAGGTGGCCAAAGTATTGGAGTTGCAGCTTCAGTCCTTCCAATGTATATTCAGGACTGATTTCCAATTAGAATTGACTGGCTTGATCTCCTTGTAGTCCTTCCTCTTTTATTTATGATTGAATAATATTCTATCAGGCTTTCTTGATAGCTTAGTTTGTAAAGAATCTGCCCGTAATGCAGGAGATCCCAGTGTGATTCCTGGATTGGGAAGATCCGATGAAGAAGGGATAGGCTACCCACTCCAGTATTCTTGGGCTTCCCTTGTGGCTCAGCCGGGAAAGAATCTGCTTGCAATGTGGGAGACCTGGGTTTGATCCCTGGGTTGGGAAGATCCCCTGGAGAAGGTAAAGGCTGCCCATTCCTGTATTCTGGCCTGGAGGATTCCATGGACTGTATAGTCCACAGGGTCACAAAGAGTTGGACACGATCAAGCAACTTTCACTTTCAATATTCTATCATATAGATTTATCACATGATTTTCCTTATTCATTCATTGGTTGATTGATAGTTGAGTTGTTCCCACTTTTGGCTATAATGCTGCTATGAATATTAGGCTTCCTTGGTAGCTCAGCTAGTGAAGAATCCATCTGCAATACAGGAGACCCTGGTTCGATTCCTGGGTTGGGAAGATCCTCTGGAGAAGGGGTAGGCTACCCATTCTAGTATTCTTGTCTCAAGAATCCTTGTAGAGAGAGGAGCCTGGTGGGCTACAGTCCATGAGGTTGCAAAGAGACGGACATGACTGAGTGACTAAGAATAGCACAGCTATGAATATTATCGTACAAATTTCTGTGTGAATACATCTTTGTTTCTCTTGAGTATATTCGTAAGAGTGGAATTGTTGTCTGTCTTTTGAGGAGCTGCCCAGGAGTTTTCCTAAGTGTTTGCACCATTTTATAATCCCACTAGCAGTGTCTGGGGTTTTATTTTAGCTCTTACATTTATTCTTTTGATCCATGCTAAGTTATGGTTCCAAATCGGAAAAGGAGTGTGTCAAGGCTGTATATTGTCACCCTGCTTATTTAACTTATATGCAAGGGGAGTTCCTCTTTCAGTATCCTACCATTTTGCCTTTTCTTACTGTTCATGGGGTTCTCAAGGCAAGAATACTGAAGTGGTTTGCCATACCCTTCTCCAGAGGACCACATTCTGTCAGACCTCTCCACCATGACCTGTCTGTCTTGGGTGGCCCCACACGACATGGCTTAGTTTCATTGAGTTAGACAAGGCTGCGGTCTATGTGATCAGATTGGCTAGTTTTCTGTGATTATGATTTCAGTGTGTCTGCCCTCTGATGCACTCTCTGAACACCTACCATCTTACTTGGGTTTCTCTTGCCTTGGACATGGGGTATCTCTTCACGGCTGCTCCAGCAAAGTGCAGCCTCTGCTCCTTACCTTGGATGAGGGGTATCTCTTCACGGCCACCCCTCCTGACCTTGAACTTGGAGTAGCTCCTCTTGGCCCCCCCTGCACCGTGCAGCCACCACTCCTTGGACGTGGGGTAGCTCCTCTTGGCCGCCATTCCCAAAGCCTTCTTCAGTGATCAGTGCAAAGAAATAGAGGAAAACAACAGAATGGGAAAGACTAGAGATCTCTTCAAGAAAATTAGAGATATCAAGGGAACATTTCATGCAAAGATGGGCTCGATAAAGGACAGAAATGGTATGGACCTAACAGAAGCAGAAGATATTAAAGAGGTGGCAAGAATACACAGAAGAACTGTACAAAAAAGATCTTCCCGACCCAGATAATCATGATGGTGTGATCACTCACCTAGAGCCAGACATCCTGGAATGTAAAGTCAAGTAGGCCTTAGAAAGCATCACTACGAACAAAGCTAGTGGAGGTGATGGAATTCCAGTTGCTGCTGCTGCTAAGTCTCTTCAGTCATGTCAAACTCTGTGTGACTCCATGGACTGCAGCCTCCCAGGCTCCTCTATCCATGGGATTTTCCAGGCAAGAGTACCGGAGTAGGTTGCCATTGCCTTCTCCAGAATTCCAGTTGAGCTATTTCAAATCCTGAAAGATGATGCTGTGAAAGTGCTGNGACTGTGAAGAAAGCTGAGCGCCAAAGAATTGATGCTTTTGAACTGTGGTGTTGGAGAAGACTCTTGAGAGTCCCTTGGACTGCAAGGAGATCCAACCAGTCCATTTTGAAAGAGATCAGCCCTGAGATTTCTTTGGAAGGAATGATGCTGAAGCTGAAACTCCAGTACTTTGGCCACCTGATGCGAAAAGTTGACTCATTGCAAAAGACTCTGATGCTGGGAGAGATAGGGGGCAGGAGGAGAAGGGACGACAGAGGAGATGGCTGGATGGCATCACTGACTTGATGGATGTGAGTCTGAGTGAACTCTGGGAGTTGGTGACGGACAGGGAGGCCTGGTGTGCTTCGATTCATGGGGTCACAAGGAGTCGGACACAACTGAGCGACTGAACTGAACTGAACTGAACTGAAGTTAAATTTTGCACATGAAGTTTGACCCCCTAACTCATACCCCATATGAGGTAGTGCGTCCAACGTTTTTCTTTTGCATGTGGATATACAGTTGTCCAAAACCATTTTGTTGCAAAGACTATTCATTCTCCATTGAGTGGTCTTGGTACTCTGTGGAAAATCAATCGACTTTAAATGTGAGGTTTATTTATGGACCTTCAGCTCAATCCTATTGATCTATATGTCTAACCTTATACTGCTCTCACATTGGCTTCTCTATAATTGCAGCTATATATATATATATATATAACTACATGTTTATATCTCTTTATTTGACTGCATCTGGGTCTTAGTTGTGGTGTGCAGGATTTAGTTCCTAGACCAGGCATAGCACCCACATCCCCTGCATTGATAGTGCAGAGTCTTAGCCACTGGACCCTCAGGGAAGTCTCCATAATTACATTTTTGCAGTAAGTTTGAAATTAGGAAGTATGAGTCCTCCAATTTTATGTTTTCTTTTAAAGAAATTTTAACTAATTTGAGTTCCTTGAATGTCCATATATATATATGTATATATAACCATGCAGCAAGACTTGCAAGATCTCAGTTCCCTGACCAGGGATTGAACCTGGGCTCTAGCAATGAAAGCCCAGAATCCTAACCACTAGACCACCAGGGAACTGCCTTCCACATATATTTTAGAATCAGCTTGTCAATGTCTGCAAAGAAACCAAGAGGAATTTTGAGAGAGATTACACTGAATCTGTAGCTCTATTTGTATTGCCATCTTAACAGAACTGGGAGAAGGAAATGGCAACCCACTCCAGTGTTCTTGCCTGGAGAATCCCATGGACAGAGAAGCCTGGTGGGCTGCTGTCTATGGGGTTGCAAAGAGTCGGACACGACTGACGCGACTTAGCAGCAGCTTAACAGAACTGGGTCCTACAATCCGAGAACATGGGATGTCTTTCCACTTATTAGGTCTCTAGAATTTCTTTCAACAATGTTTTATAGGTTTTGGAGTGTATGTTTTGTACTTTTAAAAAATAATTTTATTTATTTTTGGCTGTGCTAGGTCTTCATTGCTGTGTGGGCTTTTCTCTACTTGCCGTGAGCGGGAGCTACTCTCTATTCCAGTGTGCGGGCTTGTCTTCGCAGTGGCTTCTCTTGAGTGGAGCATGGGCTTTAGGGCATGCTGGCTTCAGTAGTTGTGGCTACTGGGCTCGAGAGCGCAGACTCAGTAGGGGTGTAGTTGTTCCTTGGTCTGTGGGATCTTCCCAGACAGGGGATTGAACCTGTGTCTCCTGCATTGGTAGGCAGATTCTTTACCACTGAGCCAGCAGGGAAGCCCTGTATTTCTTTTGTGAATGGGTAACTTTTTCACTGTGGTAAAATAGACATAAAATTTACCATTTTATTCATTTTTAAGTGGCATTAAGTACATTCACTTTGCTGTCATCAGCATCCATATTCAGAACTTCATCTTCCCAAAGTGAAACTATGTCTGCAATAAACACTGACTGCCTGGTCCCCTCTTCCTCCTACCCCTAGTCATCTCTACCCTACTTTCTGTCTTTATTAATTTGATTACACTTGATACACGAAATCGTATGTTCTCAGAACCCATCAACATGTCCCATAATCTGTGAACTAATAGATATTTACAATGGCTTCAACATATGGTTCACGTAATCACTCTGCTGACAACTTGGAAATGTCTCATTTCCTTCCTTGGGGAGTGGGTCAGAACTCAACTGGCAAAAGTACAGTAAGTTCCCTACATACAGACAAGTTCCATTCTGGGAGTGTGTTCGTAAGTGCAATTTGTTTCTAAGTCCAACAAAGTCAGCCTAGTTATCAAAATAACACAATCTGCTATATAGTACCGTACTGTAATAAGTTTATAATACTTTTCACACAAAGAATACATATAAAACCAAACATAACAAATAAAAGAAATATTTTTAATCTTACAGTACAGAACCTTGAGAAGTACAGGAGTACAGTACAGCAGCTGGCACATAGGGGCTGGCATCAAGTGAACAGGCAAGGAGAGTTACTGACTGGAGGAGGGAGAGGAGGTGGGAGATGGTAGAGCTGAAGGGCCGTCAGCAGCAGGAGATGGAGGGCAAGCTGAAATGTCACTCATGCCTGACATTGATGGTGCAGGTTCTGATTCCTTGCTGGATTCAGTTCTATCTACCGTCTTGAAAAAAGGATCCAGTGCTGCATATTAGCATCTTTGAAATTTTGCAGCTTGAAGGTTTGTATGTAGGAGACTTACTCTACCTTGGACTTTTCCTGTGAGCAGTAAGACCTGACTCTTGTATCTACTCTGTACCTCTCATCCACCTTCACGACACAGTGTTGGGGAGTTTTAGGCCCGTTCCTGGGGCAAGGAGCAAGAAATAGAGCAGGTGAGTCCATTGATCTGTTGGTTAGTGATAGCCTCTGTCTTCTGACTCTGGGCCTGCTACTTCCACTCTAACCATGTGGTCTTCGTTTCCCCAGGTGGCACAGAAAACAGGCCAGAACAGAATTGAACACAGTGGTTTTGGCGAGCAAGTCAACACGCAAACGGGAATAAGAGCCCTGGGACTTTCCTAAGACAAACAAAGGATTTAAAAGAAATAACAATATTTAACAGAACTCAAAACCCCCAAGTTCAGATTAAGAAAACAACTTGCTACAAAAAACGGAAGATACTAAAATTAGCTGTATTTTTTTTTTTTTAACTAGAAACTCTCTCATCACAGCACCCAAAAAAAGGTACATCAAGTTTAAGAAATGTCTTTATGATGGGAAAATAGAAATTTTCAGCTCCAGGAAGAATAAGTACTGACTCCTCTACTGACTGGAGCTTCCCAAGTGTCACTAGTGGTAAAGAACCTGCGTGCCGATGAAGGAGACAGAATGAGACCTGGGTTCGATCTCCACGTTGAAAAGATCCCGCGGGAGGAGGGCACGGCAGCCCCCTCCAGTATTCTTGCCTGGAGAATCCCATGGACAGCGGAGCCTGCAGGGCAACACTTCATGGGGTGGCAAAGAGTTGGACAGGAATGAAGCAACTTAGCTGATC
The DNA here is from genome assembly GCA_006410675.1 of Oreotragus oreotragus. Lineage (NCBI taxonomy): Eukaryota > Metazoa > Chordata > Mammalia > Artiodactyla > Bovidae > Oreotragus > Oreotragus oreotragus. The sequence goes on along the minus strand of SJYX01018787.1, from coordinate 508,219 downwards.
CACTCAGTGGCCTACCCCAGATCTTTATTCATTCCTGCTTCCCCAAGTGCCTGGTTTCCTGTCAAATTGCTATTGTCCCGAAGCCGTCACGTTTCCTCTTGATCATATTTCTTCCCTCAGGCCCCTTTTCAGCAATGAGCCAAAGCTCCAGGCAGTTGTCAACTACTCCTCTTGTGCAGGCCAAGCCTTCCAAGGAGTGACACCACAAAGTGGAGACGCAAACGGATATGACGAGGCACTTGATGTTGGACTTGGCACAGCCCTGGGCAGAGAAGCTGCAGGGGCGGATCCACGCGGAGCCAGGATCCACATTATTTCCAGAAGAGTCATCGGGATATAACTGCACGTGGCTCAAGTTCAGAGTCCTGGGTCAAAGCCCTTGGGAAATCCTATGGTCCAGAGTCTCTCACCCCAGCTGACACCTGGCATCAGTAAACATTCTAGACCAAGGGTCAGAAAACTATGGGCTCTGGGCCAAATAGGACCCCTGCCTATTTTTGTATGACTGGCAAGCTTCAAGTGATTTTTAAATATTTGAAAAAAAATCAAGTAATATTCTTGACATTAAAATGGTATACAATTAAAGTTTCAGTGTCTAAAATTAAAGTGTTGCTGCATACCGCCACGTCCACTGACCTGTGCCTATGTCTGTGGCTGCTTTCTTACTGTGTTAGAAGCGCTGAGTAGTATCAGAGGCTGTGTGGCCCACAGGAGCCTGAAATACTCTACTCTCTGGCCCTCTGCAGAGAATGTCTGCTGTCCTCATATCCAGTTGCTTTTTTTAATGATTTTATTTATTTACATATTATGGCTGTGCTTGGTCTTCGTTACTGAAAGGGGTTTCTCTGTTGTTGCTGTTCAGTCCGTCAGCCGTGTCCAACTCTTTGTGATGCCGTGGACTGCAGCACGCCAGGCTTCCCGGTCCCTCGCCGTCTCCTGGAGTTTGCTCAGACTCACGTCCATTGAGTTGGTGATGCCATTCATCATCGACTTTGGGAGCGTTCTCTAGTTGTGGTAACGGGGGCCTACTGTTCGGGTACTCTTCTCGTTTTGGCGGCTTCTCTTGTTGAGGGTGGGCCAGCGCCAGCAGCTATGGCTCGGGGCTCAGGCGTTGGGTTTCCTAGCCTCTAGAGCACAGGCTCTGGCGTCGTGGTGGGGCACAGGCTTGGTTGCCACACAGCACGTGGATCTTCCTGGATCAGGGACTGAAACGGTGTCTCCTGCCTTGGCAGGTGGATTCTTTACCACTGAGCACCAGGGAAGCCCCAGTATTCAACTCTTTTTCAGAGACTGCAGCAGCAAAAGAAGAGAAAGGGACAGAGGAGAGGCAAGTCACAACCATCCCCTCTAAGATGGGGAGTCCAGCTGGTTAGACAGGATTAGAGCTTGGGAACCACTACTTAGGCCAGCCACTGTGTTTCCACAAGGGGGCCCGTGGATGCAGTGAGGGATGGGCCAGGCCTAGTGACTGCCCTGCTGCTGCATCATCTCACCCTTGTCACTCAGTGTGCCTCTGGACTTCTCTTCCGGGAGCAGCCATTGCTGTCCTCATCTCCAGGCCAGAAGACGTCTAAGTTTAGCTCCATTTGGCAGATGGAGAATTTGGGAAGACCTAACGTGTCATCCCAGCAATTCTGAGTGCCAATGACCTCCTCAAGATCAGTCCCCTCTCTCAATTCAGCTTCTGTGCTGGCCCCTGGGCCAGTCCCTGGGCTCCATTCTGTGTCCTGATAGACCCTAAAAAAGGGATGAATGTCTCCCAAGGGCCATCCTGCAAAAGATGGTTCTATGAGGTCCCAGAGTCAAACTAGCGTGAATGGGTGGAGGGATAATAGCTTTGAACTTGCATGGGGAAGGCTCACCTCACAATGTTTGCTGAGCAGAACCCGACCGACCACCTTGGGAGGCAATGAGTTCACTGCTTTAGCAGAAACTATGTGAGTGATAAGAGAGTGGTGGGTCTGATGACCTCTGGCTGCTAGGATTGTCTGAATCAGGCCTCATGGATTTGGGGGCAGAGTTTGACACCTCAAACACTGAATGTTTCCCAGGTGACACAGCGGTAAAGAATCTGCCTGCCAATGCATGAGACGTGGATTCGATCCCTGGGTCAGGAAGATCTCCTGGAGTAGGAAACGGCAACCCATTCCAACATTCTTGTCTGGAGAATTCCAAGGACAGAGGAGCCTGGTGGGCTACAGTCCACGGGGTCGAATAGAGTCAGACTCCACTTAGTGACTGAGCGTGTGCGTGCGCACACACACACACACACACACACACACACTGAATGCAGGAGCTCAGAGTGTGGGCTTTGGTGTCAGAGCTGTCCTAAGGTCAAGCCTCAGGCTCAGTCACTTACTGATTGAGTCATTTGGTAAAGTTAAACTCATTGTTGACTGGGGGATTTTTGCAGAAAATAACGCTTATGGTGGTTTTTATTTTGGCTGGCCCCCAAATTAATTCTGTTATTTCACTAGCAATTTGCAGGTTATTACGTTCAATAGTTATACCTGTAAAAGCCTTCTAATTTTCATGAAATGTTGTCTTCAACCCAAAGCAAAGGATTGATGCAAAGGAGCCTTCTCCAGTACAGTGAATTTCATGTTTACTTTCTGTATCAGAATCAATCACCAAGGTTTTTTGTCTTTTTGTTGGCCTAATATTCACATCATCTGAATTAGAACTATGTTCTGAAGAACTATTATCTGAAATGCTAGTATATATATCACTCGGACAATCAGAGAAAGTATAAAATTCACCAAAAACTTCTTCATTCAAAATTTCAGGATGCATCATTTTTTAAATTTTACATTGATGATATACACAAGGTTGGAACAAAAACCTAATGTAACAAAATGTGAGTGATTATGACAATCATAAGTTGCATATGAACACTAGATCAATCTGAGGCCCTAACAACTTCCTGTAGTGATATTAGTTGTATCTCTCTCTGGCATATGGATAAGTCTCTGGCCAGGAATGTCCAAATAACAAAACACATAGTACTATGTCTCTGGTCAGTGATTAAGATGAGAGACTTTCCTGATGGTCCAGTGGTTAAGAATTCGCCTGCCTAAGCAGGGGGCACAGGTGGGAAGATCCCACAAGCCGTGGGGCAGCTAAGCTCGTGCCCAGCAATTACTTTGTGCTCCGCAACAAGAGAAACCACTGCAATGAGAAGGCCTTGCACCACAACTAGAGAAGAGCCTCTGAACAGCAACAGAGACCCAGCGCAGCCAAAAATAGATAAATACAAAATTAAGATGAGTCTCGCTCAGCTCCCACATCTGTAAAGTGTGAGGCTGGTCATTATGAAACCAAGATCCTGTTAGGGAAAAATGACAGCACATTTAGTGTCAACAAGAGGAACTGTTGTTGAACAATTATTGCAAGAAATCTTCGTCAGTTGCTGATTGCCTTCTCTATCAGTGGAGTCCAAATCTTGGTTGGAAAAAAAATTTTTTTCCCCAAAGCCATTTGAGGGCAGGGAATGGAGGAAATGAAGAAATAAATAAAATAGCTCTCTTGGATCACACGTCAGCCTTCAGGCAGGAGATGGTGACTATTCTGTGTCACCATCTTCCTGGGGTCAGTGACATCAATGTGTCGCTCATCGACATGGTTGCTTCAGACGCGGTTGTTGAATCTCTCCCCGCGACTCCCAAGGGTTGAGCAGGAGGAGAGATGCTCACCAGATGCCTGAGGGTAATATATTGCTGATGATGGTAGACAGGGATATGGGAATCAGAGAACATCACATTAATCGTTTGCTTCTATTTTTCCCAAATGTTTTACAAAAGCATTAATCAAGAATCACATCTGGTGGAAAAACAAATGTTGGTGGTGAGTAATGAATGCCAGCTTCCGTCACATTTGTCCTTTTCTGGGAGTTTCTAAAGTGCTAGACTTGCTGGTTTAATGGTTTACTGCCACCAAGGGAGATTTTTATAAACTGCAGCATCAATGGGCAGCTTCACCGACACTGGGGAGCTGAGCCACTTTGAAGAGAGCACAAAACAGGGTAGCTTAACATCTTCGGCTGGGATGAACACATCTTGAATTCATTTTATTTGTTAGCTTATTTATAAGTTATTTAATTAGTTTATTTAAAAGTTTTTTTTAAATGTGGACCATTTTTAAAGTCTTTATTGAATTTGTTACAATATTGCCTCTACTTTATGCTTTAGTTTTTTGGCCACAAGGGGTATGGGATTTTTTGCTCCCTGACTGGGGATCGAGTCCGAACCCTGTTCGTTGGAAGGGGAAGTCTTAACCACTGGACCACCAGTATGTGCTTGCTCAGTCGCTCAGTCGTGTCTGACTGTGACCCCATAGACTGCAGCCCACCAGGCTCCTCTGTTCATGGGCTCTCCCAGGCAAGAATGTTGCAGTGGGTTGCCACGCCTTCTTCCAGGGGATCTTCCTGACCCAGGGATCAAACCTGAGTCTCCTGTGTCTCCTGCATTACAGGTGGACTCTTTATCCACTGAGCCACCTGGGAAGCCACAAGCCACCAGGGAAGTCCCGTATTTATTCAGCTGTGCCGGGTGTTAGTTGCAGCACTCAGGATCTTCCATCTTCCTTGTGGCGTGCATGAAGCATTTTTAATTGTGGCATGAAGGATCTTTTTGGTTTTGGTTAGTTGTCGCATGTGGGATCTAGTTTCCTGGCCAGGGGTTGACCCTGGCCCCCTGCATTGGGAGTCTTAACCGTGGGACCACCACGGAAGTCCCAGTTGAATTCATTCTAATCCTCTTCTCCTACTGGGTGCTGGGCACTGTATGAGGCTTTGGAGATACGGGAGTGAGCAGGGCAAACACTGTCCTTAAGAGGACCATCTGTTGAGAAATACCCACAGCTGTTCCATGCAAAGTGGCCCCTGCCGCAGATATGAGCCTGGGGGTAGGAACGCCTCATCAGGCCAGGGGCCCAGAGAAGGCTTCCTGGAGGGGTCAGGCCTGAGCTAAATTTGGAAGGAATGTTAGTTAAGGACATGGGCATCAAAAACAAAGTTGCTGCAAAGTCAAAGGCAAGGAGGCCAGAGACAGGCTGCAGGAGCAGCCAAGTGGAGGCCAGCGGATGAGGGAAGCAACAGCGGACAATGAAGCTGGAGTGACGGGTAGGTTGGGCCTCAAGGCAGCGCTTGCAGGCCCTGTGCCAAAGCATGGATTCTGCCAGCGGGGAACCATAAAGGGTTCTAGGAAGAGACACGTCAATCAGATTTGGATGTTTATCTTTTCTAAATTAACTTTTATTATTTGCTTGGCTGTGCTGGTTCTCCGTTGCTGAGCATGGGCTTTCTCAAGTTATGACGGGCGGTGGCTTCTCTTGTGGAGCATGGGTGCCAGGGTGTGTGGGCTTCCATAGTTGCAGCTTCAGGGCTCTAGAGCACAGGCTCAGTAGTTGTGGCACATGGGCTTAGTTGCTCTGTGGCATGTGGGATCTTCCCAGACCAGGCATTGAACCTGCGTCCCCTGTGTTGGCAGGAGGATTCTTAACCACTGGACTACCAGAGAAGCCCCAGATTCGCACTTTTAAATGGATAATTTGTGAGCCATAGTGTGGAAGACCAGCTAGAGGGCAGGAGCCCGGGCTGGGAGGTGCTGAGAGGCTGCAGAGGCGCTGGGACAGCGGTGACCACTTCTCCTTTCCTTCTGGGTCCCCATCATCTATCTGCCCAGGTCATGTCCTCATGGTGGGGACCAGGGTCACTCAATGTTTGCTGACTTAGCAGGAAGTTGTATCAGGAGACCCTGGTGTCCTGGGTGGTGAATGTACGTGAGTGTGTGTGTATATCTGTTAAGAGGGAGTTTCCACCGACCTTGACAGTGACAGGGAACCCAGACATGCTTGAATTATGCTGCACATCCATCAAATGTGAGTCATTTGCATTTTGAATTGCAGAGGCCCTCACTGAAGTCTGCCAGCAGAGGAAAAATGGTTCCTGTCACGGAGCCGACTTCATCATGGTCAAATTCAGCACTTGTAGGCATCACAGGTACGAGAGAGCAGGACGTGTTAAGTCGGGAGGGGCACATGAAGGACAGGAGGCAGATTTCCCAGGTGCACGGGGAGCGTTGCCTGCCTGCGTCATCTCCATGCATCTGCACAGCAGCCTTGGGTGGTTGTTGTTGTTGAGTCAATAAGTCATGTCCAACCCTTTGTGACCCCATGAACTGTAGCCCACCAGGCTCCTCTCTCTCCATAGAATTCTCTAGGCAAGATACTGGAGTGGGTTGCCATTTCCTCCTCCAGGGGATCTTCCTGATTCCAGGATGGAATCCGTGTCTCTTGTGTCTCCTGCATTGCTAGACGGCTTCTTTACCATGGAACCATTAGGGAAGTCCCATGTTACTGCCTTTTACATCAATACCCGGGAACACCAGAGGATGAGAATGTGGAGTCGTGAACACCCTAAAGGCTCAAATGCAGGGCTCCTGACTGTCCAGGGCTCTTGGTGTGTTGCGAGGCAACTCTTGAGAACAGACCATATTGTAACATGACTGCTTTTTTTTTTTTAAGTTTTTTTTGGTGTGGACCATTTTTATAGTCTTTATTGAATTCACAATATATTGTTTCTGTTTTTTGGCCAGGAGGCATGTGGCATCTTAGCTCCCTGGCCAGGGATCAAATCCGCACCTCCTGCATATTGGAAGGCAAAGTCCTAACCACTGGACCACCAGGGAAGCCCCAACACGGCTGCTTTTTGAGAACCACGGCACTTCTGATTGAATGAGACTCTAGTGCCCTTGGGAGGTGTGGTAGGCTGAAGAGTGCCTCCCAAAGAGGTCCGCATGCTTATGCCTGCATCCTGGAACTACGTCACTTTATATGGGAAAAGAGACCTTACGGATGTGATGAAATTAAGGATCTTGAGGTGGGAGATGACCCTGGATTATCTGGGTGGATCAAGGGAATCATGAACCCTATATAAGGGAAGCGGGAGGATTGGAATTGGTAGTCGAAGATGCTTGACTGTGAAAAGAAAAGGTTGGAGTTTTTGGAGGGAGGGGTCTTGAGCAAAGGAGTGCAGGCAGCCCGAGGAAGCTGGAAAAGGAAAGGAAAGGAATTTCTCCCGGAACCGCCTGAAGAGAGCCAGTTACAGACACCTTAGTTTTAGAGCACAGCGAGACTAGGTTTGGGTTTTTGACCTCCAGGACTCTCAAAGAATAATAAACCAAACAAGTAGGGCCACACTGCGTAGCGGCTACAGTATGTACCTAGGACTTCAGAGAAAATCCAGAGTCTTTCAGAGGTTGATCTAGTGATGCATATGAGTGAGGGGTTGGGTGAGAGGGTCTCAGGTCAGCCCAGAGGGGTGACCATCCTGATGGTATGATTTATCTAGTCAACGTGGGCTGAGAGGCAAGTCTAGTCTTGCTGAATACGGTGACAAGAACGCTCCTCTTTTCTCTTTCCAGCAATGGAGCCATAAGGGTCAGCAAGCTCCCGCTCATAGCTCGGTTGCGTTTAGAAGAAGGGGAGCAGTCTACAAAACGGGGTGGGGGGTGGAAGGCGGTGGTTCTCTGCTTCACAAGATCCAGCCCCCTGCCGCATGCACACACACACACAGACACACACAGACACACATCCTTGGAGGAGGATACGCCCTTCTGTCAACCACCTGGCTGAGGACGCTGTGCTGTTCATCTGGTTGTGAGACACAGAGGAAGAAGCAGGTGTCTAAGTCCAGTCTTGCTTTCCCTACTTCCCAGATGGGACTTCACACACCCTGGACAGGTCTGCGGGGGCTCCTGGGGGACACCTGCGTCATTCTGGCTTGGTGGTCAAACACCGAGACAGATTTCTTCAAAGGCTGTACATCTGAGGGGGTATCTAGCAGTCTGTTCAGTAATGGGGCTGCTTGAAAGAGAGAGACACTCCCACGGTCAGTTTAGGACACCCTGCCTCTTTTCCCTGGGTTCCCCTGGTGGCTCACATAGTAAAGGATCTGCCTGCAATGCGAGAGACCCAGGTTTGATCCCTGGGTCAGGAAGATCCCCTGGAGAATGGAATGGCAACTCATTCCAGTATTCTTGCTTGGAGAATCCCATGGACAGAAGAGCCTGTCGAGCTATGGTCCATGGGGTCACAAATAGTGGGACATGACTGACTACCAGCACATCTCTTTTCCCTAAAGACACACTTTGAGCTTAGCATCTCCCTTCTAGGAAATCCCAGAAAGCTGGCGTTCCTTTTTCTCTTTCTAATTTCATTACTTTTGGTTGTGCTGGATCTTCGTTGCTGTGCGGGCTTTTCTCTAGTCTCAGTGGGTGGGAGCTATTCTCTGGTTGCAGTGCTCGAGTTTCTCTTGGCAGAGGCTTCTCTTGCTATGGAGCATGGGCCCTAGGGCTCTGGGCTTAAGTAGCTGCAGCATGTGGGCTCAGTAGTGGCAGCTTCTGGGCTTCAGAGCACAGGCTCAGTAGCTGCGGCACACAGGCTTAGTTGCTCTGATGCATGTGGGATCTTGCCGGACCAGGGCTTGAACCCAGATCTCCTGCATTAGCAGGTGGATTCTTTACCACCAAATTCCTTAATTCCCCATCTACACTTCCCTTGTACTTGATGGCTGATGCACACAAAGCCACACAGCACTGCATCCGAAACAAACAGACACATTTTAAGTTCTTTGCTTCTGTCAAAGCTATGCCCATATTCAGTCAGGCTGCTCCAGCCTTTTCATGGAGATGATTTCTGTGGCTGCCCAACAGTCCCTCGTGTTCAAGTTTCCCCTGCTGTCCTGGAGGCATGGCAACAAGGTATAGTCACACCTCTCTTGTGTGTCAATACAACTTTATTTTTCTGTGACTGGACTCAGGTTAGTTCTGTAGATGGTAGGAAACTTTTTCTTTCACTCAACTCTGCTTTAAAAGTTAGTATCTTTGGAATTAAATCTGGGACTCTCCTTTCACTTTTGCTCCACTTTTCAGCTCCCTGAAGGTGGTCTAATTTCTAGGGGATTAAGAGAAGTCTTGATCCCTAGACATTAGCAGGGGCTGCTTCTCTTGTTGGTGACATCCTCTGACCTTGCCACTTTCTGTTGTGGGCACACCCAGGATTGGACACTGGGGATTAGTATTGACCTGGGATCAGATACTGTGTGTTGTATTGATTCAGGATCAGACACTGGGTGCTGATATTGACCAGGATGGACTTCTCTGGTTGCTCAGTGGTAAAGAATCCATCTGTAATTCAGGAGCCTTAGGAGATGTAGATTCAATCCCTGGGTCTGGAAGATCCCCTGGAGGAGGAAAAGGCCACCCATTCCAGTATTGTTGCCTGGGAAACCCCATAGACAGAGGAGCCTGGTGGGCTACAGTCCATGGGGTTGCAAAGAGTTGGACATAACAGAAGTGACTAGCACTTTCACTTTCATGTTTTAAATGAGCACGTGGCTCCCAAACTTGTAGTAAAAGGACAGATTAATATAAGTCAAACAAGTTGGATTAAGGCTGTATAAACAGGAGTCCCACTAAATATTCATGTACACCCATGACGGATTCATGTCAATGTATGCCAAAACCAATACAGTACTATAAAGTAAAATAAAGTAAAAAAAGAAACTCAAAGAAGTGACCAGAACAGGTTTATCCCTTTCAGATGAAAAAACATGTATACCTATGGCTGATACATGTTGATATATTGCAGAAACCATCACAACATTGTAAAGTAATTATTCTCCAGTTAAAAATAAAATAAAGTTTAAAAAAAAAAACATTTGTGAAGAATTGACAGAAAAATAACTGGGGCTCAGTATAGTAAGATGATAAAAAAGTAACAAGATATTTTTCTACAGCCTTTTCAGCCCTTAACTCCCTGTCTCTGGTGATAAGGTTGCCTTCTACCCTCCTGGTTGTTGTTGTTTAGTGGCTAAGTCATGTCCGACTCTTTCGAGACCTCATAGATTGTAGCCTGCCAGGCTCCTCTGTCCAGGGGATTTCCCAGACAGGAATAGGAGGGCAATTTCATGGGAGATTTATCTTCTGCTTTCAGGGGGCAAAAGAGGGTCAGATTGTGCATCCTGCACTGGCTGTTTCTCAAATATCTTTAATTAAAAATAATCACTATGCCAAAATGGCATATTTGGAGGTGACATATTCTGAACCCTTACAGGCAAAAAGATCATTATTAGGCCATCATGAGTCTTCTGTACCTAAAGGGAAGTAAAAACTCCCCTCAGCTCTCCAATCTTGGCTTTCCGTTTTTGTGTCGAGATCCTAGGATGCCTAGAAAATGCTTTCAAACTTTTAGTACAGGCCGAATCTTGCAAAGTCTCTTCAGGATGTTCTCTGCATCTATATATAATCTCTCTTTTTAAAGGTGCTTTCTGGGAGTTTCCTGTTGTTCCAGTGATTAAGAATCCATCCTGCAAAGCAGGAGATCCCTGGTTGTGCCACAGAGCATCTAAGTCCACCCACTGAAACTACTGAGCCCACACACTGCAACTAGAAGACTCCGCATGACGCAGCTGACACAACACAGCCAGATAAATGAATACTTTTTAAAAAGGTGCTTTCTATTCCCAAGATAGGGGCTCTTCCTGCTCCCTGAGCGGAGGCTGGGAAGGGCAGGGGAGGACAAAGGGAATGAAATATTCATAGTTTGATATTAAATCATTACTTATTACACAAATATAACTGAACTGAAGAATTCTGTGGGTTTAACTTCTCCTTATGTTGAGTAAATTTGATGTAATAAATTCCCAGCTTCTGAGAGAATGGATCAGAAGTTCTGCACATGGCTCTGTGTGGCCGAGGGTCTATGACTGAATGAGAGAAACTCGCAACTGTCTTTTCCAGCCTCATGAGACCAACGCTGTATCCCCGAGATCAATAATGACCACTTAGTGGAGGAAGGACAGTGTACCTAGGTCCCATCTTTTATTCTTAAGACTGTCATCTAAGGCCGGCACATACAGCCGGCACGAGCGCAGCCTGGGTGAGTACTTCAATTACAATCCTTAGATGACCTTGAACATGTGCTTGCACAATAAAAAGTGTCCATCAGGGCCTCCCATCTCCCTGCCCCCTGGCTCTCTGCATGCTCCTGGGACCTCTGGACCTCACGACCTCACCTGCCGGTTCTGCCCAAAACCATCAGGTCAACTAGATGCTTGTTTTATTCACTGAGATTTTCTGAAAGCTGGGTGTTGCCTTGTGATTGAGGTCTGGGAACCTCTTTTTTCCTGGAGTCTGTGCCCTCGGGGGCTAGTCTTCACAGAAGGGGCACCTGGATCCTGCCTTGGCTATACCACTGGCCTTGCTCTGGCCGGGTCCCCAGTGACTCCTAAGCTCCAAGGTCAGTGGACACTTTCCAGGCCAGATATTACTTGACAGCTGTGTCATTTGACACTGCTGATGGTACTTCCTTAATACATGTCTGTTAAAACAAAATTATGGTTCCCTTTTGGCTTTCTTGAAGGTTGGACACAAGTTCATATCGGCATAACTGGAAAAGCATTTTGTAATTTAGAAATATACTGTACTTAAATATGCAGAGTACATCCTGAGAAACACTGGGCTGGAAGAAGCACAAGCTGGAAAGGGGGGGGGCGGGGGGCGCTGCGGGGAGGGGGCCGCCGTCTGGCCTTCCTTGGCCTCCCTCCAGACTACAGACAAGGTGCGCCTGCTAATGCCCGGCTCCCCCTGCCCCTTGATTTGCCAGGAAGCTGGTGGAGAGGTTCTCCGTGCCACTGCAGGTCATCCCAGCAGTGCATCCGGGCGAGACCGTGTTTCTCCCCAGGCGCCACCCCATGCCCTGCATCCTGGACAGTTCACAGCTGAAGCCACGGAGCCCCCTGGAAAAGCTGTTCCTCAGGTAAACATCCGTGCGGCTTGACCAGGCCCCTCCCTCGAGGAACCCAGTGGCGAGGACCACCCCAAAGGAGGCCCTGGGAAGTTGTGTTCTGCTAGTGTGGGTATGTCAGCCTTTAGGGAAGCGCGCAGTACACACATGTCTGCTTATGGTATTTTCTTCACTAATTTAGATGCATAGCCTTCACAGAATCTTCCACTGTAGCAGATACTCGACATCTGTTAGGTGCTGCCTTTTCCTCCCCCATGACCCCGTCGCATGGTCAGACTCATCACACATGCCTCTGGGGTTATGTCTCCATCAACACTGGAGCCCCTTTCCTGGCCGTACAGCAGTTTCCCGGAGTCCATCATCTCCTCCTCTCTTCCTCCTGGAAAGTTTGTCCCCGGCCACAAGGACAGCTCAGCATAACGTCAGGACAGCTGCCCTGGTCTTTGTCTTGGTGGGACTTGTTCACAGGCATTATCACATAACCTGTGACTATGTTTGATTTTTTTAGGGGATTTTTGAAAACTTTACCACAATAACATGCAACTCTTGCGATTATGAGTTCACATGTTTAAGAATAAGAGCGACAAAGCCTGCCGGATTCAGGCTATTGGCCCTCCATTGCGGGCTGGCGCCCTACTGGGCCCCCGGCCACTTGGGAGATGAAGCTGAGACCACCTGACCACCTCCTCTCTTCCTCCTGGAAAGTTTGTCCCCGGCCACAAGGACAGCTCAGCATAACGTCAGGACAGCTGCCCTGGTCTTTGTCTTGGTGGGACTTGTTCACAGGCATTATCACATAACCTGTGACTATGTTTGATTTTTTTAGGGGATTTTTGAAAACTTTACCACAATAACATGCAACTCTTGCGATTATGAGTTCACATGTTTAAGAATAAGAGCGACAAAGCCTGCCGGATTCAGGCTATTGGCCCTCCATTGCGGGCTGGCGCCCTACTGGGCCCCCGGCCACTTGGGAGATGAAGCTGAGACCACCTGACCACTGCCCCCCCGCCACAGCCCATAAGGCTCGTGGAGGTTAGGGATACATTAGGACTTGTTCTCTTTTCCAGCTAGCCCATCTTATTTTATAACAGAAAAATAATAGTGCTTTGATGTGTTTTCTTTAAAGTTTTTTATTATGGAAAGTTTCAAACACACATAGGAGTAAAGGGTACCTATGTATACCCACCAGTCAACATCAGTTACCGACTCAGAGCCAGTGCTGGGTCTTCCATACACCTGCCCACTCACCCTGTCCCCTCAAGATCATTTTTAAGCAAATCCCAGACACATACAATTCCTTTAAGTCCTTTAATCTGGGTCTCTAAAATACTATCTTTAGACATAACTTCAATACATTATTACACTTAAAGAATATAGACTTCTCTTAATATCATTAATATCAATCAGCATTCAGATTTCTGTGATTGCTTTCTAAGTATTTTTTTATATATATGTTGTTGAAAGAAGAGTCTAAATATAAGGCCCAAATGTTGCAATCAGACCAGGTAATGTTAGTGTTGAAATTATACCTCACATGTCACTGATGCCCGACATATTTAACCGTCTTCTTCATTTTTCTCAACATGTAGGTGGTCTCCAGCTTCCCCCCATAGTAAACAGTGTGGTAGAGAGTGTCCTTATACAGAAACATTTGTCAGCAGTTCTGGAATAGATCTCTGGATGTGATGTGAGATGACTGGTTCTTAGGGTATGAAAAAATTTCCTATTGCCAAATTGAAAATATATCTAGGGATTTCCCTGGTGGTCCAGTGGCTGAGACTCCAAGCTCTCAGTGCAGGGGGCCCGGGTTTGATCCCCAGTCAGGGAGCTAAATCCCACATGTTGCAACTAAAGATCCTGCATGCCACAACTAAAGCCCAAGGCAGCCAAATAAAGATTTTTTAAAAAGCAAATATATATCATAAAGAGATGATGAAAGGGGGCAGGGGAGGAAATGAAAGGAAAAAAGACAGATAGTGGACCCAGAGGAAGCACAGGGACAGAGACGTGGCTGGACAGGGAGGACATAAGAGGGGAGAGGCAGGTGGCTTCCTGAGCTGTTTCTCCTCGGGATTTGGTGCCGACGGCAGATTTTCTGTCCCAGGCTGGATGGCGGGCAGGAAGTGTTTGACAGAGGAGATGGCCTGTGGAGTGGTGGCCTGGGATCAGAGCAGCTGTGCCAAATGGGGCCAGGTGGCCGGCCAGCCTTCTGGAGCGGAGAGTCCAGACCTCCTCCCTCAAGGTTGCTAACGAAGCAGAGCGGAGATGGGGCCTGGGGCCAGGAATGTCCGTGCCCTGCCTGAGGCCAGGTCAGGGGACGCTTGCCAGGCACTGGGGAAGGGCCACTTCCTGAAGGTCGCCCTTTAGCTTGCGGGTCATCCTTCATTTCCTGTTTGTGCTGAAGACCTCAACTCGAGACAAACAGTGGGAATTACTAGCCATTCAATAATTAGTGCATTGTGGGCAGCTGGAAATGTGAGGATGGAGGAAGAATAAAAGGTTACTTCATCTCTCAAAGAGCAATATGGTTTGGTTTCTCACCTTTCAGAAAGTGAATCTCACTTTGTGAGATTTCAGGTGACTTTCAGTTTCTTCATTAGACTCCTCTGTATTTTCATACTTTCTGTAATCATTACTGGTTTGGGGGGAGAATGAATACAGTTTTTAAAAATCACTTCTTGGGCTTGCATGCTGGCTCACTGGTAAAGGATCTGCCTACCAATGTAGGAAATGCAGGTTCGATCCCTGGAAGTTCCCCTGGAGAAGGAAATGGCTACCCACTCCAAAGTCCTTGCCTGGGAAATGCCATGGACAGAGGAGCCTAATGGGATAGAGTCCGTGGGGTTGCAAAGAATCGGACACGACTTAACCCTGAACGAACGAAAGGCATACAAAAGTAAAAAATCACTTCTTGAAGTAGATTCACCTCTGCGTGCTGTCTGGTGAAGAGGGATGTTATCTTTCTTTCCTGTGTACAGAGTGGGAAATATTGGCACAGAATAAGCCAGCAGTTCATCTCAAAGCAAGACCAGGCAGTCTCGGTGTCTAACCCAGCCCTGGTCGTCCCGGGTTGGACCTTCACAGGTTTACATGCGCCTCTCCTCCCTGAGTAGAGGAGTACGTCAAGGCTGTATATTGTCACCCTACTTATTTAACTTTGCTTATGCAGAGTACATCATGAGAAACGGTGGGCTGGAAGAAGCACAAGCTGGAATCAAGATTGCCGGGAGAAATATCAATAACCTCAGATATGCAGATGACACCACCCTTAAGGCAGAAAATGAAGAACTAAAGAGCCTCTTGATGAAAGTGAAAGAGGAGAGTGAAAAAGCTGGTTTAAAGCTCAACATTCAGAAAACTTAAGATCATGGTATCTGGTCCCATCACTTCATATCAAATAGATGGGGAAACAGTGGCTGAGTTTATTTTGGGGGGCTCCAAAATCACTGCAGATGGTGATTGCAGCCATGAAATTAAAAGACACTTGCTCCTTGGAAAGAAAGTTATGACCAACTAGGCAGCATAGTAAAAAGCAGAGACATTACTTTGCCAACAAAGGTCCATCTAGTCAAGGCTATGGTTTTTCCAGTGGTCATGTATGGATGTGAGAGTTGGACTATAAAGAAAGCTGAGTGCTGAAGAATTGATGCTTTTGAACTGTGGTGTTGGAGAAGACTCTTGAGAGTCCCTTGAACAGCAAGGAGATCCAACCAGTCCATCCTAAAGGAGATCAGTCCTGGGTGTTCTTTGGAAGAACTGATGTTGAAGCTGAAACTCCAATACTTTGGCCACCTGATGCGAAGAGCTGACTCATTTGAAAAGACCCTGATGCTGGGAAAGATTGAGGGCAGGAGGAGAAGGGGACGACAAAGGATGAGATGGTTGGATGACATCACTGACTCAGTGGATATGAGTTCGGGTAAACTCCAGGAGTTGGTGATGGACAGGGAGGCCTGGCGTGCAACGGTTCATGGAGTCGCAAAAAGTCAGATGCAACTGAGCGACTGAACTGAACTCCTCCCTGAACTGCAGCTATAGGACCGGAGGTGACCCGGACCGTCCTCTTTCATTTGTCACCCTGCTGGACGTGTGACCTCAGGTCGCTTCCCTGAGACCAAAGTCACATGCTACTGTGACAGGCTGGTTCGGGGCGGGAGAGTTGGGGAGGGGAGGTGGAGGGCAGCTGAACTCTTTTCTCCTCCCCTGATAGCAGTTTAGCAGGAAATCCAAGCCTGTGACAGGGCCTAGAACAGCTAGTGCCCCAGGGCAGCTCTAAGACAGGAACTAGCGCCTCGAGGGTAGAGCTTGCCTGCTGAAGTCCTTGCCCTGGGTCCTCCCTTTTCCCCACACTCCCCCCAGTGTGTGTGGGGGTGTCAGGACCCACATCTGTCCTCTGGATGCACCTGCAGTTTGCAGTTTGTTCTCAGGACACCAGAAGCACCAGTGGGGACTTTCCTCGGCAATGGCCTCAGCAGGCTGGGGCGGCATGCGTCCAAGTTCAGTGATGTAAATGGTGCTCAGGCATCAGACCTCCCTGAGGCCCAGGCCCCAGCTCCCGTTTCGCCAAGACCTCCTCCTCATCTTCCTGGCAGGCAGGGGAAGACCAGGTGAAATAAATCCAGCGGTCCCAGAGCAGGGGCAGCATTCAGCCGCCCTGCTGCCTGTTCAGTTCAGTCGCTCAGTCGTGTCCGACTCTGTGACCCCATGAATCGCAGCACGCCAGGCCTCCCTGTTAATCACCATCTCCCGGAGTTCACTCAGACTCACGTCCATCGAGTCCGTGATGCCATCCAGCCATCTCATCCTCGGTCGTCCCCTTCTCCTGCCCCCAATCCCTCCCAGCATGAGAATCTTTCCCATGGGTCAACTGTTCGCATGAGGTGGCCAAAGTACTGGAGTTTCAGCTTTAGCATCATTCCTTCCAAAGAAATCCCAGGGTTGATCTCCTTCAGAATGAACTGATTGGATCTCCTTGCAGTCCAAGGGACTCTCAAGAGTCTCCTCCAACACCACAGTTCAAAAGCATCAATTCTTCGGCGCTCAGCTTTCTTCACAGTCCAACTTTCACATCCATACATGACCACAGGAAAAACCATACCCTTGACTAGACAGACCTTAGTCGGCAAAGTAGTGTCTCTGCTTTTGAATATACTATCTAGGTTGGTCATAACTTTTCTTCCAAGGAGTAAGCGTCTTTTAATTTCATGGCTGCAGTCACCATCTGCAGTGATTTTGGAGCCCCCAAAAATAAAGTCTGACACTGTTTCCATTGTTTCTCCATCTATTTCCCATGAAGTGATGGGCCCGGATGCCATGATCTTCATTTTCTGAATGTTGAGCTTTAAGCCAACTTTTTCACTCTCCTCTTTCACTTTCATCAAGAGGCTTTGTAGCTCCTCTTCACTTTCTGCCATAAGAGTGGTGTCATCTGCATATCTGAGGTTATTGATATTTCTCCCAGCAGTCTTGATTCCAGCTTGTGTTTCTTCCAGTCCAACGTTTCTCATGATTTACTCTGCATAGAAGTTAAACAAGCAGGGTGACAATATACAGCCTTGAC
>SJYX01018787.1:444713-482254 GCA_006410675.1 Oreotragus oreotragus | reverse complement strand
CTAAAGCTGAAACTCCAGTACTTTGGCCACCTCATGAGAAGAGTTGACTCATTGGAAAAGACTCTGATGCTGGGAGGGAGTGGGGGCAGGAGGAGAAGGGGACGACAGAGGATGAGATGGCTGGATGGCGTCACGGACTCGGTGGACGTGAGTCTGAGTGAACTCTGTGAGATGGTGATGGACAGGGAGGCCTGGCGTGCTGTGATTCATGGGGTCACAAAGAGTCGGACACGACTAACAACTGAACTGAACTGAACTGAGCGGTAAGCCAAGTATCACCCCAAAACACTGAGCAAAGTCTGGATTAGAGTTGGATTATTTAGTTGGAGGGTGTTTCCAGGAACCTCTAAATCCAAGTTAAGTATCAGTGAGCACTTTGGTAGCCTCTGATGCTCCAGAATGGGGTGGGAAATTAGATATCCATGGATTTGGCCAAGTCTTCTCTCCCCTGCCTTGGTCTCTTGGACTCTGATGACTTCATTTGACTCTACATGGGAGGCAAGATTTCATCTTGTGAGCCACAGGAGTGACATGATGACATATGCATTTTCAAAAGAGAACCTAGAAGTTCTCCGAGTGACATCAGAAAGGGAGAAGCTGCGAGTTAGGGCAATCAAAGTCATCAAATATTCCAGGTGAGAAACCAAGAAGATCCACACAAGGGAGGAGAGCTGGTTAAGGGAGTCGTAATGGGATATGACAAGCAAGATGCAGTGAGAAGTTTCTCCAAGCAGGTAAAGAGGACTTTTATTTTCTGAGTTTATCAGGTGGCGTGAAATAAAAGTATGTAGGACATACTTTTATGTGGTAAAACCTAATATCTAGTGTTAAAAGGATTTCAAAGTAAGTGAAAGATGGTGGTAAGAAGTAGAATAATCTAAAATGTAAGGAGTTTGCTGATGCCTCTTTCTGCTCTCCTTAAAAACCTCAGCTAAGAGAAGTACTAATTTATATCCCATAGCACTAGCTCTTCACTTTGTAGACATCTTGATGAAGTCTCCCCTGTTAACACATGATCCCTAAATAATGCATGAGGGATCTGCCTCCTCTCACAGCAGTCACTCTGCCTTAGTGGTTTCTTCCATCAGAGACGGTGGTTCCCTAGCCCATAAAAGCAAGTGATCATTATCATTAGTCCCTTGGCTTCATTATTATTTCACAGGATGGACTGCAGAAGATAAAGTATAAATACCCCTTTCTTACTTTTCATTGCCAGTCGCATTTTCTCATATTCAATTTCATTCTTCCCTTTCAAGAAATCGAAGTAGATATTGATTTTGGAAATGTATTTCTTAGCGGTAAGAAATAGCAAATTACGCCTGAAGTGTAACTTTAAATGTACATTTTATGTCCTCCAGATAAAACAAAAATCAGTGCTTTGTCATATCTCTAGGGGAGCATATCAGGAGATAGTATTTTGTGTTCAGCAAGATAAAAATAAGTTTACCATTTTCCTAGAACAAATGAAGTGTCCTAAGATTTTTTGTTCTGTAAGCCTTTTTCCAGTTTAGCAGAATCAAGGGGGAAAACTTCACCTGTTCCATCCATGGAATTTTCTAGGCAGGAGTACTGGAGTGGGTTGCCATTTCCTTCTCCAGGGGATCTTCCTGACCCGGGGATCAAACCTGGGTCTCCCTCATTGCGGGCAGACGCTTTACCATGTGAGCCATAGATTCTGTCTATTAGATGCAGTCATGACACATTTGGAAGGAAGAAGGTTTGGGAAAAAACCTGTTTTTCTGTGCCATATATGTCTTTCTCAGTACTTCACTTCTGATGCCAGATGTGTAGGCTTTATCACTCTAAGCAATTTTCCAATTTGCTGTAGACACCAACTGGGTGTCAGAGTGGAACTCGGTTCTGACATTACCTGGAGACAGTATCAGATTGCACAGGTTAAAGGGCTTAGTCCTGCAAGACTGCACCCCACGTCCCCAGTTCAGATGCCAATCATAAGTCCAGGTTATCACCTGTGCTTTTGACATAGCCTGCCACAAATAGGAGGTTCCCCAACCCCTCCATAGGTTTAATAATAGGCTATAATGACTCAGAGAGCTGAAGAAAATATTTTACTTACTAGATTACTAGTTTATCATAAAGGTTTCAACTCAGGAACAGCCAGATGGAAGAGATGCATAGGGCAAGGTATAGAGCTTTCCACAGTCAGGGGATGGCTGATCGTTCCCTTGGCCACCAGCCTTTATCTTGAAGCTAACTGAAAGTCATGTCATTGATAAAAACTCAGGTGTGATTGAAAGGACCTTGTTGTGAATAATAACAGTACTCCAAGTCCATCCATGTTGCTCTAAATGGCAAACTTTCTCTCTTATGACTGAGTAGTATTATTCCATGTTAATATCCATAACACTTCTTCTTTGTCTGTGCATCTGCTGATGAACACTAAATTTGCTTCCATATCTCAGCAATCATAAACAGTGCTGCTATGAACACTGGGGTACATGTATCTTTTACTATTAATATTTTTATTTTTTTCATATGTATACCCAGGAGTGAAATTTCTGGGTCACGTGGTAGCTCAAGTGTTAGTTTTTTGAGAAACCTCCACACGGTTTTTCACAAGGGCTGCACCAATTTATATTCCCACCAACAGTGTAGGAGGACTTTTCCTTTCACCATATAATTGCCGAAATTTCTTCTTTGTTGTCTTTTTGATGACAGCCATTATGACAGCTGGTTTTGGTTTGCATTTCCCCGATGGTCAGTGATGTTGAGCACCTTCTCAGCACCTGGTAGCTATCTGTATGTGTTCTTTGAAGAAATATCTATTTAAATTCTCTGCCAAACTTTTAAGC
Organism: Oreotragus oreotragus; assembly: GCA_006410675.1. NCBI lineage: Eukaryota > Metazoa > Chordata > Mammalia > Artiodactyla > Bovidae > Oreotragus > Oreotragus oreotragus. The sequence goes on along the minus strand of SJYX01018787.1, from coordinate 479,441 downwards.
AGATCATTTTTTTAAAATATCAAGTTATATGAGTTCTTTGTATATTTTGGGTATCAACATCTTGTTGGATGTGTCATTTGCAAACATCTTCTCCCATTCAGTAAGTGGCCTTTTCGGTTTTTTTTTTTTTGATAGTTTCTTTTGCTATGCAAAAGCCTTTTCATTTGATTAGTCTATTTTTTATTTTTGTTTTGTTTCCCTTGCCTGAGACATATTTTAAAAAAAAGTTCTGTGAGTGATGTCAGAAAATTTAACTATTTATGTTATCTTCCAGAAGTTTCATGTTATCAGATCTTAAAATTATATCTTTAATCTATTTTGAGTTTATCTTTGTTCATGGTGTGAAAGAACATGTTCAGTTGCTCGGTCATGTCCAGCTTTGCAATTCTATGGGCTGTAGACTGTCAGGGATTTTCCTGGTAAGAATTCAGAAGTGAGTTGCCATTTCCTCCTTCAGGGGATCTTCCTGACCCAGGGGTCAAACCTGGATCTCTTGCACTGGCAGATGATTTCTTGACCACTGAGCCACCCACCAGGGAAGCCCAATAGAATAGTCCAGTTTTATTCTTCTACATGTAGCTGTCCAATTCTGTTAAGACCCTTTATCAGAAAAGCTGTTTTCTCCCCCTTTTTTTTTTCAATTTTATATCTCCATATAAGAGGGGTTCGTTTCTGGACTCTCTATTCTGTTCCATTGAGCTTTGTGTCTCTTTTTATGCCTGTACCAGACTGTTCTGGCATCCCAGTACTGGTGCCACAGGCTGGGGAGCAGGCCTGGGCCCTGGGCCCCAGGCGCTAGTAAAGCTAAAGGGAACAATCCAAGTTGCCTAAACCAGTGTCCTCAGAGTAGATCAAGCTCCCCAGAATGACTGGCACCAGTGTTTATGTCTCCAGGATGAACTCCAATTGCCTCTGCCTCTTCGGGAGACTCTGCAAGATCAGCAAATGGGTCTGACCCAGGCTCCTTTCAAATTACTGCTTCTGCCCTGGGTCCCGGAGTGTGTGAGATTTTGTGGGTGCCCTTTACGAGTGGGGTCTCTATTTCCCACAGCTCTCTGCCCCTCTGGAAAGTGAGCCCTGCTGGCTTTCAAAGCCAAATATTCTGGAGGCTTATCTTTCTTGTACCGGACCCCTGGGCTGGAGACCTCAGTGCAGGACTCAGACCCCTTGCTCCTTGAGGGGAAGCTCTGCAATTCTAATTTGCAACTCCCGTTTGTGAGTTGCCTAGTTGGGGTTTGCCTATTGGACTATGTCTCTGTACCTTCTACCATTGCGTTGTGGTTTCTCCTTTATATCTTTGGTTGTATAAGATTGAATTGTCTTAATTACAATTTTTTTAATACCATGATTGTTTATTGGGATAGATTTAATTTGCATGAAGTTTTAGATAAATTTCCTGAGATGGGTTAGTCTTAACTCTTCAGGCAGGTTTGGAGTTGATGTGGCTCACGTATAAGAGTTAGACCATCTGAGTTCTATTTCTAAGTACCATGGCTTGGGGGTTGGAGTAGGTAGAGAGACAGGGAGCTGAAAGTTAACCTCTCCTTTCACTAAAGTGAAAATGAAAGTCTCTCAGTTATATCCGACTCCTTGCAGCCCCATGGACTATACAGTTCATGGAATTCTCCAGGCCAGAATACTGGAGTAGGTAGCCTTACCCTTCTCCAGGGGATCTTCCCAACCCAGGGATCGAACCCAGGTTTCCTGCAATTCAGGCAGATTCTTTACCAGCTAAGCCACAAGGGAAACCCAAGGATTGTGTAGTGTGTAGCCTTATCCCTTTTCCAGCGGATCTTCATGACCCAGGAATCAAACTGGGGTCTCCTGCATTTCAGGTGGATTCTTTACCAACTGCGCTATCAGGGAAGCCCTCCTTTCAGTAAGCAGTATACATTGTATAGTGTTTTTTTCCTAAGCTGCACAAAAGTCTCTTGGACTAGCAGTGGTCATGGCTGCATATTGAGGGGAAGGCAGGAGGTCAGTGTTGTCCTTGATGTTGTCTGGCATCCATTGGAACAGTCATCCTATCTGGTCCTTAAATGAAGGTCCATGTAATTGCCTGCTGCTGCTGCTGCTGCTGCTAAGTCACTTCAGTCGTGTCTGACTCTGTGCGACCTCATAAACGGCAGCCCACCAGGCTCCCCCGTCCCTGGGATTCTCCAGGCAAGAACACTGGAGTGGGTTGCCATAATTGCCTAGTTGTACCTAATTCGCATCCACGGGCCCTCCACTTTTATCACTCTCTCTGTGCTTCTCCGAGGAGCCATGTAAATCATCCAGTCTGTGTTGGGGCATGGGGAAGCCTAAGGCATTGCCTCCAATGCCATCTGGGTAGGCGTGCTGTGGAACAACTTTTCCTCCAAGGCTATGTCATTTCCACAGGCTCTACCTAAACAATGGGAGCTGGTTTCCTTTCCTCCCAGAGACAACCATCCCATATAGGGGTTTTGAATCCTTCCTAGAACTCAACCCAAGAACTCAAGGGCAAGGTTCCTCTTTCTGGAACCCTTTAGATGTTCTGTTACCACTTCCGTGTTTCCATTGCAATAAGATGGAGTCTTCTTTTAGCCTGAGGACTCCTTTGTGCTTTAGAGGTTGGAGATTGACAGGGACTGATGCTGGGAGGGATTGGGGCAGGAGGAGAAGGGAACGACCTAGGATGAGATGGCTGGATGGCATCACGGACTCGATGGACGTGAGTCTGAGTGAACTCTGGAAGAAGGTGTTGGACAGGGAGGCCTGGTGTGCTGCGATTCATAGGGTCGCAAAGAGTTGGACACGACGGAGTGACTAAACTAAACTGAACTGAGAGTGAGGATGGAATATTTTTCTCTTATGTATCAGGTACTTTCCCATTTATATTGTATCTGTCATGGCTCTTTGTTGGTCTCCAAACNCTCTGGAAGAAGGTGATGGACAGGGAGGCCTGGTGTGCTGCGATTCATAGGGTCGCAAAGAGTTGGACACGACGGAGTGACTAAACTAAACTGAACTGAGAGTGAGGATAGAATATTTTTCTCTTATGTATCAGGTACTTTCCCATTTATATTGTATCTGTCATGGCTCTTTGTTGGTCTCCAAACTGCCTAAGTTTTTAAATTCCAAATCTAAGAATTAAATCTTTTAATTTGTTGACACATTCTGTCCTCTAGCCCAGGAGGTGGAACAATCTGGTCTGAATGGTGGTGGTAGTTTGTGTGTGGGGAGGCAAATGGGAAATTAGAGAAGAAAATATTGAGGAGTGGGGGGGGTATAAGAATATTTTAATATTTTAAAGTATCAAATAAAGTTTTTTTTCTTGTGTTCTTTTTGTTGATCCTAACTAAGGCCCCCAGAGACATTATTTCCCCAATTTGAATAATGCAGCAGCCCTTCTAAAGAGAAAGTCATTTGTGACTTTCCTGGTGGTCCAGCAGTTAAAACCATGCTTCCACTGCTGGGGGCACCAATTCACTCCTTGGTCAGGGAGCTAAGATCTCACATGCCACTTGGTAGTTAAAAAGTAAAAACAGAAATAAATAAGAAAAAGAAAATCATTTGGCACATCCCTGAGAATAAATCTGTGGAGCAGGTGCACTGAACTATCGTTGTGAAACTGTGCCTCTGGAGAAGGTTACTCAAGTGCTGGACAGGGGTTCTGACTCAACATCTTTATTTGGCGATGTTTCCCTGGAGCAGAGCCCTCTCTGTTTTCCTGAAAGGGATTTAAAGTCACAGTGCACATATAGGTAAAGACTTTGGGGATGCATTCTCTTTCATGAGAGCTAACTTGTGTTGCATGGGCTAAGCGTGGTTATTTCTTTCTCTCACTTCCAGTTGCTTTGACATGAATTTGAAGGGAAATGTGATCATTTCCTGCTTGGTGATCATTGTCTTCCTCTCTTTTTGACTGCCCTTAATTCTTTCTTTGGGATCGATCATTTCCAGAAATCTGGAGAATTACAGAAAGTCTGGAAGTGTTTTCTTATTTGAAAAAAGTTTGGCTGTGCATCTTCTTTCTTTAAAAAAATTATTTTTTCCCTTTTTTTCTTGAGGTATACTCTATATGCAATGAAATGCACAAATATTAAGTGAACAGTTGGAAGAATTTTTGCTTACTTATGTATCCACATGCAGTCACTACTGAGATCAAAATAGAGACAGTTCCATGATTCTGGTGGTTTCCTAATGCCCCTTCCTAGTCAATACTTTCTCCCCGCAGGTAGCCACCACTGTGATTCCTACCAGCCCTTTGGTGGAGTCTTTGGCATTCTGTGGGCGTTCTCTCCTGACAGCTGGTGAAGGAAGCTCGTCTAGATTGTTCATTTGGCCCATGGAAAGAGTGAGTCTGTTGGTACTGTGGAAGAACCCCAGCTCTTTTGTTCTGGCACTCAGTATTCCTCTGCTCCTGCTTTTTGTTGGACAAGCTCTTCCCTCTGGATTGGAGAAGTTTGAGATTCAGGTGCTTAGGGAATAGGGACAATGTAGGTCATTTGGTTTGCTTTGGACCCAGGTCTTAGGCTGCCCTTGGCTAGGGAAATGATGTCTTTCAAATAGTGCATCCACATCCATCAATAAGAAGGATGTTGTTACAATTTTTCATAGTCTACCTTCTCCTCCATGCCACTGTCTCTGAGGCGGCCTACAACTGGTGACAATGATGCGGTTTTAGGTTGTAGCTAAGGTCTGAAATATCCACTTCAGCTCAAGAAATGCAACTGGTGGTAGGTAGTTGCTGAGATTTAAGTGTTAAGGCTTACGTTTTGTTTTAGACATTTCCATAAAGTTTTCTCAGTTCTAAGTTCAGTCGCTCAGTCGTGTCCGACTCTTTACGACTGCATGAATTGCAGCACGCCAGGCCTCCCTGTCCATCACCAGCTCCAGGAGTTCACTCAGATTCACGTCCATCGAGTCAGTGATGCCATCCAGCCATCTCATCCTCGGTCGTCCCCTTCTCCTCCTGCCCCCAATCCCTCCCAGCATCAGAGTCTTTTCCAATGAGTCAACTCTTCGCATGAGGTGGCCAGAGTACTAGAGCTTCAGAAGGGCTGGTCCTGTGAACATTTGTAAGACTGGGACTCATGAGGCCATTGGGGTTGAAGTGATCCATTTCTGCAGGTGCTAATGTTGGTGCTACCCCAACGTTGTCCCAGCATCAAAGTCTTTTCCAATGAGTCAACTCTTCGCATGAGGTGGCCAGAGTACTAGAGCTTCAGAAGGGCTGGTCCTGTGAACATTTGTAAGACTGGGACTCATGAGGCCATTGGGGTTGAAGTGATCCATTTCTGCAGGTGCTAATGTTGGTGCTACCCCAACGTGACCCACTAAAGAAAAATACAAAAGTTGGTGCAAGTTGTTGAGGAAGGAATAAGACTCAACCCAGGCGTAGAGTGTGAACTCTCCTGTTGGGTCAGAGAAAAATAAGAATTTGGGGAGGAGAAGCATTGATTCCCTCTTCTGGGACTTAAAATTGAAGGAGAGATCTACCTAGAGGGGCATTAATTTATTTATTTTTGGAACAAGGATGGACTTGTTAGTTGGAGGAGCTTCATTATCTTAAATTTATAAGGTAGTGGCCAGGTTTAAGGATTTCACACATTTGGATTTACATTTTCATGTGATCCATGTTGTGCATCCATCCGTACTGGCTGGAAAGTTTAGCACAGCTTAATTTGATTGTTCTAAGGAGGCAGCATGAGTTTCGTCTGTTGTGGTGTTGTAGGTTAGTTTCCCAATAGTCTGTATGTATATGGACACAGTAGTCTGTGTGTATTTGGGTCAGAAGACTTTACTTTCTGCAAGTGCAGAGCTTAATGAGGGGAATAGAGAAGGTACAAATACTGGAATGGGGAGAACTTCATTCTGTGGCCTTCCTCCCTAATTCTCCCCAGGAAAGAGCTACAATTGTATTTTTTAAATCCTTAATGTTTTGTTGTTGTGTGTCTGTTTATTTTTTCTCTGTAGGTAAAATGCTGGTGCTCATATGAATAGAGATAGGAATACATGAGGATGGGAAAGGCAGACAGTGGCTCACTGACTGGGGCATGTTTTCTATGGTCAGAATTGTACTTACACCTCTGCCTTTGGCCTGCTTTTATTCCCCCCGCCCCCGCCCCAGGCCACTTCAGATATTCTCATTCAGTGTTTTAGAACTCTAAGTGTTTTTTTTTTTTTTGTTTTTTTTTTTGCTGAAACCCCTTCCTTTTCCCCTGCAAGACCTTGGTATCTTCGTCTTCTTTCCATCCACTAGGGACTTGTTGAGTTCTGAAGTGACTTAGCAGCAGCAGCATGTCTACTGACTGCGCCCTCTTGTTCTCTTTTGTTGTCTGCCGTCTTGAACCAAAGGCTGTCGGACATAATTGGGGATATACACAAACAGTTGTAAATAGTGTGCCTTTAAGACTGAATTCTTCGGCGCTCAGCCTTCTTCACAGTCCAGCTCTCACATCCATACATGACCACTGGAAAAACCATAGCCTTGACTAGACGGACCTTTGTTGGCAAAGTAATGTCTCTGCTTTTCAATATGCTATCTAGGTTGGTCATAACTTTCCTTGCAAGGAGCAAGTGTCTTTTAATTTCATGGCTGCAATCACCATCTGCAGTGATTTTGGAGCCCCCCAAAATAAAGTCTCACACTGTTTCCACTGTTTCCCCATCTATTCCATATGAAGTGAAGGGATCAGATGCCATGATCTTAGTTTTCTGAATGTTGAGCTTTAAGCCAACTTTTTCGCTCTCCTCTTTCACTTTCATCAAGAGGCTTTTTAGCTCCTCTTCATTTTCTGCCATAAGAAAATGGTGTCATCAGCATATCTGAGGTTATTGATATTTTTCCCAGCAATCTTGATTCCAGTTTGTGTTTCTTCCAGTCCAGCATTTCTCATGATGTACTCTGCGTAGAAGTTAAGTAAGCAGGGTGACAATATACAGCCTTGATGTACTCCTTTTCCTATTTGGAACCAGTCTGTTGTTCCATGTCCAGTTCTAACTGTTTCTTCCTGACCTGCATATAGGTTTCTCNCCTGTCTCTTATACACATCTAGATGTGTATAAGAGTCAGGATGTACTCTGCATATAAGTTAAATAAGCAGGGTGACAATATACAGCCTTGATGTACTCCTTTTCCTATTTGGAACCAGTCTGTTGTTCCATGTCCAGTTCTAACTGTTGCTTCCTGACCTGCATATAGGTTTCTCAAGAGGCAGGTCAGGTGCTCTGGTATTCCCATCTCTTTCAGAATTTTCCACAGTTTATTGTGATCCACACAGTCAAAGGCTTTGGCATAGTCGATAAAACAGAAATAGATGTTTTCCTGGAACTCTCTTGCTTTTTTGATGATCCAGCGGATGTTGGCAATTTGATCTCTGGTTCCTCTGCCTGTTCTAAAACCAGCTTGAACATCTAGAAGTTCAAGGTTCATGTATTGCTGAAGCCTGGCTTGGAGAATTTTGAGCATTCTTTACTAGTGTGTGAGATGAGTGCAATTGTGTGGTAGTTTGAGCATTCTCTGGCATTGTCTTTCTTTGGGATTGGAATGAAAACTGACCTTTTCCAGTTCTGTGACCACTGCTGAGTTTTCCAAATTTGCTGGCATATTGAGTGCAGTGCTTTCACAGCATCGTCTTTCAGGATTTGAAAGAGCTCAACTGGAATTCCATCACCTCCCCTAGCTTTGTTCGTAGTGATGCTTTCTAAGGCCCACTTGACTTCACATTCCAGGATGTCAGTTATGCTTACTCATCAAATAAAAAGAAAAAATTTAGCTCCTCCGACCTATGTAATATCAAGTTTCCAAACCCTTTGAAAACTAAAACCCGTTGGGTTTCTTTTGCAAGAGACTAGCTCAGAAACTGATTTCTGAAGGAAATCAGAGTTTAACAATTGTATAGTGGACAAATCTTCAGAAAATTTACAGTCATATCAGTATTCTTTCTCACACATGGTGCTTAAAACTCAAATGTTTGAGGCTTCAACTTGATGCTTACAAAAATGGTATCAAGTCAAGTTCCCTGTGATTTCTTCATTTAGAGGTGCTTGACTTTCCCACCTCCCTAAATTTGGCATTAGCCTTCTTGTGCTTTTAACCACATGTTCTGAGGATCCAATTACTTACTTTATAATCTGATTACTGGTTGGGTCTGTGTCTGTCCTGGCAGAGAAAATACACTCACAAGTGATGTCTGCTCACAGGAAGTCCTTCCCTTTTGCAGCACTATTATATAGTGGTTATGAATTTGGATTTGAATTTAGACTTAGAATTTTAATCCTTGAACTCTCCGTTCTAAGGATATGATCTTACACAAATGACTTAACTCTCTATTCCTCGGCTTTCCCATTTGTACGATGGAGAGGACAACAGTATCTCACAGGGTTGCCAGGAAGATGACGTGATATGGGAAAGCTTGCAGAAGCACCGACAGAGTGTGTCAGGCATGGAGTGAACATTCAGCACATGCTGTAATTGTTGTTGTTATTACTATTACCAGTGGAAAAGTTGTTAATACTCGAAGTTTCCAGAAATAGACTACAAAGTGTGAGATTATTCTAAAATCTTGCGTTCCCTCCCCACACCACGCTACATATTCTGTAGACCTGCTTTTTTAGTATTCTCACTATTACTTAGCCTTTGATTCAGGCTAGTTTTTAGGATGGGAGAAAGAGGGAATGTGAGTTGACTCCTAAGGCTCAGTGGTGCTTACACCATTGCACCTAACTCTTTGGGAACAGTTGTAGTCACTCGGAAGAGGATTATCAGCCTATTAACAGATGAGGTCCAACTGAAAATTTGTAGACTCCCATGATAGTTATTTCAATGTGTTACTTAATCAAAATTAATGGCTAAAAGTGGCGACAAATTTAATAACATGTTTAAACAAAAACAGTTTAACTCGTCAACTATGATAGTACATATTAATTTTCAAAATAGTCACATTCCTTTGCAAACAAGCTCAGTGTAGACATGGGTTTCTGTTTTCTTTGCATTCAAACACTGGACCCTTTAGAGTATCTGTCACTAACAAGTTATAGATAACAAATTTAGATGAAGAAAATGCTTACTAATACTGGGTCAGCTGCCACCAAGCTACATTAACTAATTACAATGTTTTATAATCAGCACTGCCGGTATATACCAACTGGCATTTTAAATGAATGTATTTGTGCTGTGTAATGATAGTTGGCAATTATCTATGGTTTGGAGTAACCCAGGACGGTTACTCCTTGAATAATTGACCACAGTGACCCACATGTCTACCCAATCAGGAGAAGCCTCCGTGCTGTTTGGAATGACTGACCCATGCAGTACAGTGTTGTGGTTTTATTAACTGTGATGTTCACAAGTGTGTTCAAGAAGACTGTGGATTGCTGATAGTATTCTAGGACCACAAGAAGAGATCCTGGTTATATAAGCACAGGCAGCTGAACAGAGAGTATTTCCCTCTGAGAAAGGCACAACTAACTTTCACCTATAAATGCCCTGGGAAGTCTTGCAATAAGAATAATAACTTCCCTTAAGGAGAAGATAAAATATAAAGTAGTTCTCCAACTTACTTTAACATTTATAAAGAAAGGACTATTTCCCTTTTTAACAGAGTTTCATTCAGGGCTGGTCCAACAGAATAAACTTTGGAAAATGCTACTTGACTAATTCATTTTAATCTCCTTCTGTTTATTTGTAAATTCACAACTGGATAATTCCAAAAATGCTTCTGTCAGTTTTCCTTTAACTTAGTTTTGCTCCCCTCTCCTCACCCTTTCTGATTCACTAACTTGCCAGATTTAGCAAATGAAAATACAGGATACCCAGCTACATGTGAATTTCAGACAGTAAATGCTTTTAAAATATGCCCTAAATTGCATGGGACAGGTGAATCTAAGTGAGTGTCCTATATTTTATCTAGCAACCCTGACCCCCAAGCCAAATGAGAGCCATCAGTAACTAATGAAACTGTCAGCTTAATTTAGTAATAAGTAAATGGAAAGAATTCATTCAATGTTTGTTGAATATATATGTTTTTTAATCTTTCATAATAAGAGAAGTATAACATTGGACTGGAAGAAACACAAGCTGGAATAAAGATTGCCGGGAGAAATATCAATAACCTCAGATATGCAGATGACACCACCCTTATGGCAGAAAGAGGAGCTAAAAAGCCTCTTGATGAAAGTGAAAGAGGAGAGTGAAAAAGTTGGCTTCAAGCTCAACATTCAGAAAATGAAGATCATGGCATCCGGTCCCATCACTTCATAGGAAATAGATGGGAAAAAGTGGAAACAGTGTCAGACTTTATTTTTGGGGGCTCCAAATCACTGCAGATGGTGACTGCAGTCATGAAAGTAAAAGACGCTTACTCCTTGAAAGAAAAGTTATGACCAACCTAGATAGTATATTCAAAAACAGAGACATTACTTTGCCGACTAAGGTCCGTCTAGTCAAGGCTATGGTTTTTCCAGTGGTCATGTATGGATGTGAGAGTTGGACTGTGAAGAAGGCTGAGCGCCGAAGAATCGATGCTTTTGAACTGTGGTGTTGGAGAAGACTCTTGAGAGTGCTTACTCCTTGGAAGAAAAGTTATGACCAACCTAGATAGTATATTCAAAAGCAGAGACATTACTTTGCCGACTAAGGTCCGTCTAGTCAAGGCTATGGTTTTTCCAGTGGTCATGTATGGATGTGAGAGTTGGACTGTGAAGAAGGCTGAGCACCGAAGAATTGATGCTTTTGAACTGTGGTGTTGGAGAAGATTCTTGAGAGTCCCTTGGACTGCAAGGAGATCCAACCAGTCCATTCTGAAGGAGATCAACCCTGGAATTTCTTTGGAAGGAATGATGCTAAAGCTGAAACTCCAGTAATTTGGCCACCTCATGCGAAGAGCTGACTCATTGGAAAAGGCTCTGATGCTGGGAGGGATTGGGGGCAGGAGGAGAAGGGGACGACCATATTAGAGGCATTTTACAAATCTTTGAAAGAGGTAGGACAATTTAGCTAGACAGACAGCAAAAGGAAATTAAGTCAATGAAACAGGCAATTATTAATTCCAAGAGAAAAACAGAAGTTGTACAAGAAAGGCAGAATAACAGACCTACTTAGCTGAATATGGAGCAACGTTTACTTAGGGAGCTAAAACCTTCATTCAGTATTACAGGATGTTGCTAAGTAAGGAATCTCTATATTAGAAGAAAATGAACATTACTGTAAGTACAGAAGAAACAAGTAAGAGTCAATGTCACTGAGCTAGAAGGGGTCCAGGTGGGGGTTTGGGAGGTCTCTGGGTTTTGTTAAGCATTTTTTACTATTATTTAACTTTATAAACCCTGCACTTATTATTTTGTATATAGATATTACTTAAGAGAGAGAAAACATTTCTACAGCAGCTAAGAGTACTCACCACTCTACCAAGAAAAGAAAATCAATGTTGTTCCAACAGTTTTAGTATCACATGACAGGTCCACTATTCCAAAGGACATTACCTCTGCACTTAAAAGATCATTATAGTCTTTTAATGAGACCAAGACGGAAGAAAGGCAAGGAGATCTTCGGGAACAGTCATATCATCTGGCCAGTGAGCAGAGATTCAAACTCAACTGAACCACATCCCAACATAAACAAATCCAAGGAACTTTTTTAGGTCTTCTAAAAATATGCAATAGAGCATCTGAAAAACTAATAAACCATTGTGTTCAGATAAGATAAATAAATGTACCTTTAAAAAAAGGGAAATAATTTTATTAAAAATATTTTTAGTATCCACGGGTAGTCTATAGTCTAAAATTCACTTACGGCACATTTCAATTTTATTTTGACAGTCTGTTACAAACTTACTTCTACATGCAGGCATCAGTCTAGCCCAGAACTCCAAGGAAACACTTTTTTCTTAACCATCACACTTAATTATTCTTCCCTATTCAAAGGTATTTCAGACAAGAGACAGCAAACTCGGGGGGAAAAAAAGCAACATCATTAGACTCAGATTTCAGCAAAGAACAGGCAGCAGAGAAGAGAAGTACCAGGAAGCTGAAAGGGCAAAGTGCGTTAGCTGTCTACGTCTCTAGGAATCAAAACGCCTCCTTTCGCTTACATTTCAGATTATAAGTGCCCTCACTTAAGCACCCAGCACAGTGCCTATAGCTTCCCCTCCTCTCCCTCAAAGACAATGAACTCCTTCCCGCTCTGCCCGTTGCTTTCCCCCTACACCACCCCCGCCACAACCACCACAGACCCCGGTCACCCCACCTCTGCCCCAGGAAGACTCCGGCAGTGAGCATCTCCAGAGGGCACCGGCAGCGGCCAGCGGGGCCTGGTCAGTAGGCAGCCCAGCAGATCCGGAGGACGGTATGTCNAAGACAATGAACTCCTTCCCGCTCTGCCTGTTGCTTTCCCCCTACACCACCCTCGCCACAACCACCACAGACCCCGGTCACCCCACCTCTGCCCCAGGAAGACTCCGGCAGTGAGCATCTCCAGAGGGCACCGGCAGCGGCCAGCGGGGCCTGGTCAGTAGGCAGCCCAGCAGATCCGGAGGACGGTATGTCTTCCTCCCCTCCCTGCCTGGCACCCACCCGTGGCGACAGCTGCCTCCATGGCAACCCTCCCTTCCCGTTCTCCCTCTCCCTGGGATCTAGTAACACCATTTCCCCTTGTCCTCCTTGCTCTAGATGCGGTAATGGCTTTAAGCTGTGGCTAGCTCATGCCAGCCATCTCACGACTTAAAGGCTGCCCGTATCTCTAAGCAACTCTTCCGTTAACTTCTTTTCAACTGAACCAGCTAGGGCAATTCTATTACCAGCCAGAACTATATTATCTCAAAGCCTTTTTGCACTTCATGTTCGCTATACCTAACATGCTCAGCACTCAGCCCTTTGTACACTGACCAGCTCCTGCAGATCAAGTGTCAGACTCCTATCACCCTCCTCAGAGGGGCTTCCCTGACCACAAATCGAGTATTAGCTCCCACCTCCAGCACCTCCTTGGTCCCTTTCATTTTTATCATCTCTCCTTCCTAGAAAGTAAGCTCCTAAAGGCAGGAACCTAACTAGACTGTCTCGTTCACTTTTTACCCATTACACAGCACAGTGTCTAATAAAACCAGGAGTCCAAGACTTCTGTGAAATGACATGGTTCCAAGTCAAACTTGGAAAAAAAGTCCTTCAAGTTTAATTCAAGTCCCAAGACATCCTCCAATTCTTATATGATATTATTCCCATAAGCGGACTTCCCTGGTGGCTCAGACGGTAAAGCGTCTGCCTACAATGCAGGAGACCCAGGTTCGATCCCTGGGTTGGGAAGATTCCCTGGAGAAGGAAATGGCAACCCACTCCAGTATTCTTGCCTGGAAAATCCCATGGACGGAGGAGCCTGGTTGACTACTGTCCATGGGGTTGCAAAGAGTCGGACACGACTAAGCGACTTCACTTTCCCATAAGCAGGTAAAACTCATTTAAAATGAATTCAAATCTGTCTGGTGGAACATCATTTCTTAAGAGTATTCCTACGCACAACGCTAGTTCACAACTGCTTCCTATAGCAATCCAATGATTGACTCTATTCCCACACAGTGTGCATTCTCAGGGGCTATCAGATGACAGGGGCTCTTAGAAAAGTAACAGGTTCAGATGGTGTTCAATCCCCCAGAAGTAGTCTGATTTCTACTGCTTTCAAGAAAGCAGTTGTGAATATGAGAATGACGTTATTACACACTATTATAGGGATATTTGTGAATATATTTTTATTTTAAAATTAAGACCCATCAACCATGAGTATCAATTCATTGCGATTCAGACTTAACTACCAGAGCCTCATAACCCAAGAGTATAAATGTGAACGGAGGGGCTACTCATCTGAAAAATATCTGACCTACTATAGGTCAAAGAGGAAATATGATGGGACTTCTCTGGTGGTTCAGTGGTCAAGAAAGTGCCTTCCAGTGCTGGGGCCTCGGGTTTGCTTCCGGGTGGGGGAACTGAGACCCCACATGCCAGGGGCCTTAAGCCCACGTGGCACGGCTACCGAAGCCTGTGTGCTCCAGGGCCCGTGAGCCACGTCAGGAGAAGCGCCCACGTGCCACCCTGAAGAACCAGAGCAGTCAGAAACAATAGATAACTTTTTAAAAAGAAATATTAGACAAACTGATCAGTTTAGACAGTTGATCCTTCAACAACACAGGTTTAAACTGCATGGGTCCACTTATAATGAACACATTCTATGGTACTATACAATCCCTGGTAGGTTGGGTCCTTAGATGTAGAACCGAGGATGCAAAAGGCCAATCGTAAAGTTATACTGGGATTTTCAACTGCATACAACAGGGCGGACTCCCCCCTAATTCTGCATTATTCTAGAGTCCCTGTTGATGTTAAGCTTTTCTAATAATCACTTCCACAAGAATTAAAGCTAGCAAATGCCCAAAATAATTTTAAATAGAACTTTCAGTTCAGTTCAGTCGCTCAGTCGTGTCCGACTCTTTGTGACCCCATGAATCGCAGCACGCCAGTCCTCCCAGTCCATCACCGACTCCCGGAGTTCACTCAGACTCACGTCCATCGAGTCAGTGACGCCATCCAGCCATCTCATCCTCTGTTGCCCCCTTCTCCTCTTGCCCCCAAATAGAACTTTACCTCTAGGTTAATATGTTCAGTCAAACATCTTTTCATACACTGCTTCTATTTTCCATATAAACATACTGAGAACTCCTGGAATGCAAACTTCAATAATGACATTTGACTTACTTTTAATTTTTATTAAAAATGAAAGAAGTTCAAGAGAACAATTTGTATGCAACTATGGCAATGGCATGCCACTCCAGTGCTCTTGCCTGGAAAATCCCATGGACGGAGGAGCCTGGTGGGCTGCAGTCCATGGGATCTCGAAGAGTCAGACACAACTGAGCGACTTCACTTTGACTTTTTACTTTCACGCATTGGAGAAGGAAATGGCAACCCGCTCCAGTGTTCTTGCCTAGAGAATCCCAGGGACAGGGAAGCCTGGTGGGCCGCCGTCTATGGGGCCGCACAGAGTCGGACACGACTGAAGGGACTTAGCAGCAGCAGCAGCATACAATGTTTTAAGCGGCTTTCCTATCCCTGTTAAAGCTTTATATTTAAAATGTCTACATGATATGCGCGTCACAGGCTTGAGACTACCAGACATCACCATATACGTGACGTTAGCAGCTTTATTGCACAACGATCCACATAGCACTGCGTATTTGTTTAGTTCGGCCTATGTCATAAAGTGCTATTCACAGGTGGGAGAGGAACAAAGCTTACTAAACACTGAAACTCTCCATGGTATTTCCTTCTTGGGTCTGGGGGAAAAGGTACTCATTTAGTGCTACCAACCCGAATAACAGATTTCCATTAATATATGTACATAGCAACAACAAAAAAGCCAGAGCTAAGAGTTTTGGTTAGACAATTAAAATGTATCAAAAGAATTCAGAAATGATTAACGCTAAACATACTTAACAGTCTAGTTTCTGAATACTCTAACTTTAAAAAAACTAACCAGTTTAAATAAAACCACCCAAAAAAGAGTATCTTTCAAAAATGAGGATAAAATTAAGATAAAATGTAATTCTTCAAAGAACTTTTGACTTTTAAGAAGGGTATACACAGTCATTATGATTTCAGTTATTATTTCTAAACAAATCTATATTTTTATTTCCTTATATAATAAATGCTTATTACCAATGAGCCATAGAAAATGCCATACAACTGACCAGATAGTTACTTCACATTTTATAATATATTTAATGACACTGAAAATATATTGTGAAGTTTTCAAACATGTAAACATAAACCAGGACAATCTGATATGCAATATTTGTGTCCCAAAATGAAAATTATAAAACACAAAAAGCAAAAGAATGTCATCATTATTGTCACTAGTATTTATGAAAAATAAATATTTGATATAAGCTCAAATATGCTCACAGAATAACTAAAAAAAAAAAAATTTTGAAGAAAAAAATTTCCCAAAAAATCATACGAAGTGAAAAGCTTCATGTGTTACCCAAGAATTCTGTGTTTCCTGCAATAAACCATGTTTCTTACCCATGCAAGTACAGGCATTACCAGCCAAGAAAACTCTTTAAAATGTCCTTACAGTTTGTGGTCTCAGAAAAAAACAAACAGCAGTATTCATTTTCTAGGCAATATATGCTTAAATACATAATTTTCCATTTAAATATACTACTATTTCTATGGCCTTTTTCATTTTATCTATGTATACCTTTGTTTTCCTATTAAAACCAAATGCACAACACCATGCTTAGTACTACTTCCTATCTATAAGGCATTTAAAAAATATCTTCTCTGAGGACATAAACATGATACAAAAATGAAAAACCAAACACAAAAGAAGAGTAATAAATACTTTTGGATCCCTTCCCCCCAGCCCAAAACAAGGAATGTCTAAGTTTCAGCAACACAAGCTGATATAAATAAATTAGATTTCCTGTGCATAAAAAAGAAAGTCCAGTCACCCATCTCAGTGTTAACTAGGAAAGAACGTCTCTCCCCAGCATTTGTGAAAGGCAGAAAGGCTGCTTAGGTTTTCTGTGTTTGAAGAAGAAACACACACAAGAAGTAAGTGTGGTGACACAACACCCAGATGATATATAATTAGTTAGGAAGGCTAACACCGAGGCAGTATTCTGCTCACATTCTCCATCCTAAATCACCCCAAATGCGTAGCCTACATGTCCTCTTGGTAGTCTAGGCACTTCGCTGTGATGGATTCTTCGAGCTGGACTCCTCCGCTGCCCATCAAGGCAAACGCTGGATACATCGTATGTGAGCAGTCCACCTGGCGCTCATAGAGGCATTTCATGTGATCCATGTCATAGAAAGCCACTTTGCCTTTATCACAGTCGAGGAAAACTCCTATGCTTGTTGGCATGGGAAGGACTCTATTTTCAGGTTCGTTAGAAGAAGTAGGTGACTTGGGAATAAAGACTTTCTTCATACCTATAGTAACCAACGTAAAGGGCTGCGAAGAATCAACACAGGTGTCCTCGCTGCCGCTGTCGTGCCCGCTGTCCTGCTCGTACCTAAAACACAGCACAGACAGACAAAGCAGAATCTTATCTGCATCGTCATCCAAAGGCCTGCAAGTCGCTTCAGCACACTTTCACCAGATAACATACACTGAGTTAACTTAAAATCAACTGTGACTGCTGTTACATCAAAACCTTTTGGTTAAACCATAATCAGTTAGAAACATAAGGACTACACAGTGTCACTTAGAATTACACCACAGACTCAGACCCAAATTCTGTCAAAAGTATCATCCATTTTTACCTATGTATATAAACAAACAGATGAGAAGTTAAAAATAATTAGTAATTTTGGCCTATCAAAAATAAAGCGGAGGGGATGAAACGGAAGGGATTTGACAAATATTGACTATTTATAGCATAAAATCATATATAAGAAAACAGTAACCAACACAGAGCCCCTAATCCACAGACTTCATCAGACTATGCAAAATAAATGGGCACTACAAAATAAAGCAGGAGAAAAAAGCATGTTTCTTTCTCCTGCTAAGAACTGTTGTTTCCTGGTTGGGATTTTCTACATGGCTCTATGATGCAAGCAAGTATCATGAAGAGTTTTATTCTCCTTTGATTATAAAACAGTAACACCTTAAAGAAAATTCTGATACAAAGTTCCTTCCATTTTTTTCCCTAGGCGGTGTGCTTCTCACATTAGTACATTTGTGAACATAGTACATCAACCATTTCAATCAGGTCTTTCCACTTCTAGTATTTCTCATGTTATAAACTTTTGTTAACATTGTTAATAATTTACCAAGTAGACATGCCACTATGTTTACGTAACTATTTCCGTATTTCAATTTCCGCTGTTATTTCAATTTCTCATCTTAGGGCAACAAGTTTTTCCTGTCACTCAGATTGTTACTCTGGGATTTCTGTAGACATAAGTGATCAGAAATTATCTGTCTAGACGAGTTCACACTACATCATGTAACAAAATTAAACTGTACAGAACATTAAATAGTCACTCTCAAGAAACTGACATTCTTTGCCATGGCAACATGTTTACCGTGACCAAATTTTTAAAGTACTTATAGGACAGTTTAAAGAAATTGTATCCATTTAGCACCAATTGTGAAATATGGCATTTAGAGGCAAAGGGAATGGCAACCAACTCCAGTATTCTTGCCTGAAGAATCCCATGGAATAAGGAAGATGGAGGGCTAGAGCCCATGGGGTTGCACAGAGTCGGACACAACTGAGCAACTAAAATAAATAGAAAACATTATTTATGTAATTTTATTTATAACTAAGACAACTGATATGAAAGCCTTTGCATATTCTAAATCGTGAAACTATACATACCATAATCAATAATCAAGAGGTGTACCCAAAAAAGACTTGTTTCCTCATAGCATTAGAATTTAACTGCTAAAGCTCATTAGTCACTGTGTGATGCAAGATAACGTGACATCTTTTCTTAGCCAGCCACATAAGTACAGCCAAAACATCTGAATCTAAGAAAGGCATACTCTAAATACAAAATACTCTAAATGCAGTAAGTAAATCCAAGTTCACTTTCAGGCTTGCCTTGCTAAACCAGGATATTTACATTTTACAGAATTAAAGAATTATCAAGCTCTAGATCAATAAAAGAATCTACCTTGGACTAACTGCGTCCCGGGGAGACCGGAGCCATTCTTGTAGTTTGTCACTGGAAGCGACGCCCGCTTTCACCAGGTACGAATACGGCTCCACACGGAAGGCCCAAAAGTGCTTCCCTTTAGTAATCCCAACATCTCCAATGATGTAGTCTAAGCTCGTGTAATAACCCACTTGGATCCGCTCCGCAGCAAGCAGGAGGTTAAATCCAGCTCTGCTCTCCACACGGTCTCTCTTCAAGTTCAGCAGGAGGTGTTCATTATTATAGCCGCATTTTTCATCAAAGAGGAAACTGAAAACTGCAAACAGAGCTTAAAATTAGCCTGCAAATTATTTATTAGCATTTCTATACTCTATGGTTAAATTTAACAGGTTTTCAAACAGAAATTACTAAAAAGAGATAGGAAGAAGAATATTATTCTACCCTACTCACAAACCAAAACCCCAACTTAGAAATGATGTCCAGCAAATTCTCTATACCTGAAAATTTTCAGAAATTTCAAGGTGGAAGAAACATTTTCAGTGTAGGAGAAATTTATGAATGTTGCTCCTTGGAATAGATACAGCAAACCTAAACACCTTATACTACTGAACCTGTTCTTTTTTTATCCCTAAAATAAGGGTTGTATATTCTCAAAAATATCTGCATGTTTTCTTAAAATTTATTCCAAATTTTCTCTTTAAGTTAGTCATAGTCATGTCCGACTCTTTGCAGTTCCATGCACTGTAGCCTTCCCCGCTCCTCTGTCCATGGAATTCTCCAGGCAAGAATACTGGAGTGGGTTGCCATTTCCTTCTTCAGGGAATCTTCCTGACCCGGGGATCAAACCCAGGTCTCCTGCCTTGCAGGCAGATTCTTTCTCAACCAAGCAACTAGGGAAGCCCAAATTTTATAAATACGGAAAACATTAGCAATTTTAATACGGTCTTCTCCTTACCAATCAAGATGGCACATACAAGAAACAGTGTTTTGCTTAAAAAAAAAAAAAAAAAACACAGGCTTTGGATTCAGAGACACCTGGGTTTGAATTCCTAGCTCAAACATTTAACTGGAGCTTAACCTAAACTTTAATTTCCTCAACTGCAGAATGGAGACAACACTACTCTCCTAAGCCTATCAACTTAAACCCATTAAGCCTAACATTCACTGGCGGCTAGCCCAGAAAGTGGAAACATCCCAAATGCCCGTCAACAGATGAATGCACAAAGAAAATGTGGTGTCAGCTTCAAATTGGCACTTGCCACCGGCACTTGCCATCCATCTCTGCAAGGATTAAAGCATGTGCTGCTGCAGCTGCCGGTTTTCAACACCCCTGAAATGAGTTCAGGGTGGAGAGCAGAAATGAGGCCCTCTGTGCAGGGGGGCAGGTGGGGAGGGTGGACTGTAGGACCCTTCTATTTTCAGGAGCCTAGTTTATGAGCCCAGTTCTTGTTATCACCTCCTATCTAAAAAAGCACTAAAATCCTTCATGGAGACGACTGCTCCTTGTGACTAGCAGAAACCTTCTGAAGAAGAAAAAAAAAAAAAAAGCTTGATTGCGAGGACTGCCCCTTCACCAGAATCACACATGTACTGATCTTCCCCTCTGCCTCTTTGGAGCAGTTTCTCAGAGCTATCTGAGCAGCTGCTTTCCCAGACTGCAGCCCTCATTTTGCCCCCAATAACACTCTACCATTGGGTTTTTTAAGTTGACAGTGGGATATACATACAATAGAATACCATTCAACCTAAAAAAGTTAGGAAATTCTAATACGTGTCACAACATGGAGGAACCTTGAAAATAAGCCAGTCACAAAAGGATTGTGCAAGTCCATTCACACACGAGGTACTTAGAATAGGCAGATCCATAGAGGCAGAGGCAGAATAGAGGCTGCCAGGTTCTGGAGGAAGGGTGGATGGAGGAGTTACTGTGTAATGGATGCAGTATTGATTTGGAAAAATGAAAAAGTTCCAGAGACTATAATGATGGGTACACAGAATGTACTTAATGCCACTGATGCACCCAGTTAAAAACAGCTAAAATGGCAAATTATAACATTCAGTCATGTCTGACTCTTTGCAACCCCACGGACTGTAGTAGTCCGCCAGGCTCCGCTGTTCATGGGGATTCTCCAGGCAAGGAACCTGGAGTGGGCTGCCATGTTGCTAACAAGCTAAAACCATTTTCCATGAATGAGATCTGACCAGTCTTCCCCGTAAAACCTATTGTCCTGGGATGACAATTCACGCTTGCTTTCAACCTCAAATGTCTCCCAGTTTGCAAAATAAATTTAGATGGTCACCCTATTCATATGGCTTCTCCCGGAGAAAAGGAAGACAGTCTTTAATGTTTCCCCTCCCTCACCCCCTCCACTTCGCTGAAAACAGCAGCTACTTTCAGGCTTACTTTTCCTTCCGCTTTCAGTCAGACTAGAAAACAAAGTGGAAACTGCATAAACCATAAAATGTTTACTTAATATTTGTAAATGCACCCTAAAACCCTCTTTTGGATATTATTAAAATTTAAGAAAAATAATTTTAGCCAACTTTATGCATTTGGTGGTTGTTTTTTTCTTAATTAGCTACAATATACATGAAAAACAAAGAGTGAATAGCACACCCTGGACAAAACGGCAAAAAACAGCAAGGAAGGGCAGAGTGCACAAAATCTGGGTACATAAGCCACAAAAAGTGGACAGGAGCAATGGGGCCTAAAAGCCAAGTGAAGGAACAAAGTCTAGGGCAAAATGATTTCCTGGTCACCAGCACGAGCATAGCTTTGCTTCTACACGACCCTTATCCATGGAAACACTGTAGTGAACATCAGCTAACCTGTAAGTCATTCTCATTCTATAAAAACGTACAGGCCTCGTTTAGGCAGTACCGGTGGTTACCAAGTTGGAAAGAAGAGGCAGTGCTGGGTAGGAGCTCTCCATGTGGGGGAAGGGGAAGGAGGGCTACCCATGTGGCTTTAATATGTGCCTTCCATCCCCATGGGCTGGTAATCACTGGGTTAGCAAAGCCAGACAAGTCAGAATTAGGTTAACTAAAATTATACTTCATGTTATTACACCAATAAATGTCTAAAATATCTACCCAGATCCTATGCTAACAGAGATCTCTATTATAAACTGATCAAAAAAACAGAATTATACTATTTAAAACTTGTAAGGTAGTGTTTACATTATTTTAATTCCAAATTAATAACCCTACACATTCAAATGCCATGTTATTCTGTATCTGTTATCAGTTAGAAATCTAATCCTATTTTCAGCCTGCATGGTGAAATTCAAGTATTCATTCTATTTCTAAATTCTAGCTGGATATAGAATCTACTTTTCTAGAATCGTTTACAAATGAGAGGAGGCTTTAATGCAGGTCTGCACAGACACATCAGCAGGTTTGTTTTTTATCATGGGCTCTTCCAGCTGTCCGCTTTTCGTATCCCCAGTATCCACAGTACCTGGAGCTGGAGGAGTATGAAGAATCAGTTCTCTGCTGCAAGGACTGCAGATGGACCCCTTGTAGGCTCTTACTCTGAAAGCATAGTTACAGTCACTCTCAAGATCGGAAATGACTTTACTTGTGCCACAAACTTCTATCTCATTCCAAGGCAACATTTCCTCATCTCGATTAGTCTTGCGATATTCAAGGACATAGCTATCAGCTTTATCCTTTTCTGGGTGGTGCCAATTTATCAAAGCATTGTTATAAACTTTGCTCTGTTCCTCATTGATCTCTGGCACATCTACACCTGAAAGAATTATAAAACAGAAAACAACATTAAAGTATTATTCCAGAACCTTTGTTTTTTCCTCAGTAAAAATGATTTATTGACAAAAACGAAAGGATTTCGCTGTTGTCCAAGAACTTTCTATATTTAGAATAAGGTGTATACGTAAAAGAATAATTCCTGCAAATACAACATGGATGGACTCTGAGGACAGGCTCAGTGAAGGAAACAGGACACAGAAAGACCAATGCTGATGTCATGATTCCACTTACGTGAGAGATCTACAATAGCCAGATTCATGAAATCAAAGAGGGATGGTGCTTACCAGGGGCTGGGGGGCAGGGAGAAATGTGTACTTATTAACAGACAGGATAAAGTTTCAGTTAAGCAAGATGAATAAGCTCTAGACATCTGCTGTACACCCTGTGACTACAGACAACAAAACCGCATTCTATACCAAAAATTTAAGAGGGTGGATCTCAGGATAAGTTTTGTCACAATAAAATTTTAAAAGAAAAAAATAGAGATTTTTAAAGTGTATATTTATGTTTAAAACTGAAAGGGGAAAGAAGAATGAAAAATAAGACAATTTTAGTAAAACAATTTTAGCTTTCCATATTAATTCTAAAATGTCATAAATCAAAATTTTTAACCATATACCCTTTAATGCCCATCTAATGAAATAACAACCCTGGATGTGAAATTTCTAATTTCTGTCCTCTTTTAAGTTATTTTAGTAAGTGTTTTAAAATCTAAATTTGGTTAGTGTAATAATAAATGTCAAAATATTATATAATGTCCTTTCATATTATCTTTCTCAGAATTGCAAAGCAATTTAAAATGACTTTTTCTTGGCATTAACGAGATACATATTTTTGTAAGAAAATCAGAAACTACATAAAACACACACACACAAATTAAGTAACTCAAAGATTATCACTACAATAATTTTGTATAGCTCCTGCCAGTATTTTTCTCCCAGTGGTATTCCACTGTAGCAACACTTAACTGTTTTCAGAAACATGTTTCTAATTTTTCACTAAAAATACAATGATCAAAATTTCACAGCTAAATATTTGTGTGTATTCATAATCTTTTCCATAGAATAAATTCCAAACAGCTTAACTACTTTGGTCACATGGTAAAAATAAGCTGTAAGGGTTGTACGCGCACAGGCACACATACACAGACACACATTTACACCAAATCACAAAGAAACACGCGGAATGAAAAGCAAAAGTCTCCTTTATCCTCCAGCTGCGTACAAGCAATGGACAGCGTATTTCTGGGTATGTCTCTGTGCAGCCAAGGGATCTAAAAAGTCATCCAGACTACATTTTAAAGTTAAAAACAACTATCATGACTGGATGCCTCACCCTATACCTCTTTCTTTTCTTTTTTTAAAACAAGTTTACTAAAAAATGGTCATGCAGGGAACAGTGAGGAGCGCGCCCAGCAGGCGGAAGACGGGTGACCACTTTACATCCTGACCCACAGGTTTTACTGGTTCTTCGTTATGCGCTGGCATAGCCTGAGATTACCCAACCTCAGTCTCCTCTTTCCAAAGACAATTTTGGGAAGCATCCCCCTCCCCGACCCAGAGGAGGAAGGACCTTGTACTCCTAAGTAAACAAACAATAACATACATATAAAAGCAATTCAAGTATACATTTTGGAAAAAGAGAATAGATAAGTATATAGTCAAAAGGAGATTCAGGCACTGACTGGAAGAGAAAGATGGTTATAGTAATAATCAAGACATATTTCCTTTGACTCGATACAAACCTACACATCTATATCTACACAATAATTAAACTTATACTTTTCCAAGGGCTTCCCTTGTAGCTTAGCTGGTAAAGAATCCGCCTGCAATGCAGGAGACCCAGGTTCGATTCCTGGGTCAGGAAGGTCCCCTGGAGAAGGGATACCCACTCCAGTATTCTTGGGCTTCCCTGGTGGCTCAGACGGTAAAGAATCCGCCTGCAATGCGGGAGACCTGGGTTGGGAAGTCCCCTGGAGGAGGGCATGGCAACCCACTCCAGTATCCTTGCCTGGAGAATCCCCATGGACAGAGGAGCCTGGCGGGCTACAGTCCATGGGGTTGCAAAGAGTCGGACACGACTGAGCAACTAAGGACACACACAGATACTTTCCCAAAGATTGTAATTGTTCACCATGAAGAGAAATCTGAAGGAGATGAACAAGGTGAGAAGATAAAGGAACGGACTACCTCCCTACTGGTGAGCAGCAGAACATGAACACAAGGAAACATTAGGGCCTGAAACTCACCTGTCAAGGTTCTAGCCCCGAGTACTAATACCTCAGAACGTGTCTCTATTTGGAGAGAGGGCTTTTAAAGAAGTACCACAGTTAAAACCAGGTCATTAAGGTGGACCTAGTCCAGCGTGACTAATATGACTGGAGTCCTATAAGATGAAATCTGGATGCGGATACGCATAGAGGGAAGACTATGTGAAAACACAAGGAGAGACGGCCAGCTGCTCTTCGAGGAGAGAGGCGTCAGGAGAGACCAACGCTGCCCAGCAGCTTCATCTCAGCCTCCTAGGCTCCAGAGTCTAAGAAAACATATTTCTGGTGTTTAAACCACGCAATCAGTGGTGTTTCGTTTCAGCAGCCCTAGCAAACTCATACAGCACTGTAAACGCTTAAACATCTTAGAGTCACCTTTAACCTGGAGATACCATTTCCAGGCTTCTGCCCTAGGGAAACCTGTACACAGGCACAGAGACACACTGACAAAGATGTTTGATAGAGCTGTTTACA
The DNA here is from genome assembly GCA_006410675.1 of Oreotragus oreotragus. NCBI lineage: Eukaryota > Metazoa > Chordata > Mammalia > Artiodactyla > Bovidae > Oreotragus > Oreotragus oreotragus. The sequence continues at coordinate 454,306 of SJYX01018787.1, read as the reverse complement.
ACAGATAAAAAACAGGAACAGACTGTCGCTCAGTAGGAAAGTTATTCATATAATGGAATATTAAAGCTAAAATACAGCTGTAAACCGGAACTTCATACATTAACAAATATTTATCCTAAACTTATTTTCTCAAAAAAAGCAATTTACCAGAAAAGACACATACAGTGTGATGCCATTCACACAATGTTTAAAAACATACAAACCAAGAGAACCTAGCTTTGGGCATAAAAACATGGTTATAAAAACATAAATGGCATACAGTTTTAGGATGGGAAGGCCTGGGCAACTGAGCTGCTGCTTTATAAAGTCAAGCTGAAGAGAATCTGTGTGGATTCTGTTGTCGTTTAGTCGCTCAGTCAAGTCCAACTAGTTGCAACCCCCAGAAGCTCCTCTGTCCATGGGATTTCCAAGGCAAGAATACTGGAGTAGGTTGCCAATTCCTTCTCCAGGAGATCTTCCCAACCCAGAGATCAAACCTGCATGTCCTGCACTGGCAGGCGGATTCTTTAGCGCTGAGCCACCAGGAAAGCCCATGTGTAGTCTACACAGTGTGAATTCCAACCAAAAAAGCGAAGGCATGCTGATACTAAAACTTACCACTTGAGAAAAAAGACAATTCTCCAAGAAGTTCTGTTTGTTTAGATGTGTTAACAACATAGTCTTCAAAAGAAGTTTGAGCCGCAGGTCTAAAGCTCTTCAAAGACTCTGTAGCTTTTTGTATTCTATAGACAGATATAAAATGTTTTATATAAAAATGGTTCTTTAAAAAGGAAAATTAAGACTAAATATCTGCAGTGAGCTTAACAAAAGAAAACTTCACTCAGCACTCGGTTAAGAGTGAAGCAAGAGGTACTGCACACGGCACAGCATTCCGAAGCCGCCCGAGCCACAGCAGAAGCGCGGAGCAGCGTTTGATGACGCTGCTGGAGAGCCTGTCGGTTCAAGTCAAAATACCTGACGTGGAGCTGCTTCGCCGTCTGGACAAAGCAAGACTGATCCGTCTCCTTCAGCACCTCCTGAGCGTAGCCCACGAGCCCACTGTTCTCCAGCAGCCCCTGGTACTCTTCCATTTGAGTCTGAAATTTGTCTAGTCTTAGTTTCTTAGAAGCATCAATTGCCTTCAAAACAGATGACTTCCTCTCTTCCAGGACTTCAAACAGCTTTTCAAAATGTGTAATCGCATCTTCTTTAGCCCGCTCTCCATTGCACTGTCGTAAAACAAGCAAAGCATTAGCTCGTCTGCTAAATCCAAACGTCTTTTCGTGAAGGAGTCAAAATTCAGCGCAACAAACCCAAATCCTGGAAGGAAGAAGATTTTGTCTGACGCCTTGAAGCTGTCAGAACAATAACCTGACATCAAATACACTTAATTAGGGATGATCAGCAACTTTTAGACACAGTTTGTGATTTTATAATGACTGTATTTCCTTAAGCTTTCAATCTCCAAAGTCCAGCAGTAAACAGTGTATTCAATGAAATAAAAAGCAATGTTCAATTTGTATATGAAGGAACTTAGGCAGAAATTATCTGATTTAACTGAGGACACATGAAAAAAAAAATTCTGCAGTTATTTATTCGTTTCTAATTCAAGAAATTTTATTCTTTCTACCGTATTCCAATTTTTTAAAAAGGTAAACCACAGATATAAAACTGAAAAAAGTTACATTACTAAGATATAAAATTGTAACCTTTCTCTTCAAATTAGTATTAGTGATATATTGGGTTGCCCAACAAGTTCATTTGGGTTTTTCTGTAACATCTTATGCAAAAATACAAACAAACTTTTCAGACAACCCAGTAACTATAAATAAATTGTAATTTAATTAATACTGATTTAATTACATCTTATGCAAATCAACTTCTTTATTCTTATTTTTCTGTTCTGAAAACTAGGAATAAGAGAGACCGTGTAGGCTTTTCTTAAGATTGAGAAAGATTATTTATTAATACATAAATGCATACCTCAATGTCACATATTTTCACTATATACACAGCCGTTCCACAACTTTGCCATAAAATGATCCTCTCTATAGGATGCTTATTGAACATTTTGGATGTCCACAACATCAGAGATTGACCTGACTTTGGAAATAAGACAAGCAAAGCACTTCCAGGCACTCATAATACACTCACAGCAGCAGCCAACAGTACAGAGTCTTTGAGAACATTCTTAAAAGCTGACAATATATGGCACAAGTGCATTGTACATTTTTCAGTGGCTTCTGGCCAACATTTATAATGAAAGGAAATTTTTTCCAGATTTACTTCTCTTGTTTTCTAACCCCAACAGCCAATTTTTTAAAGGGGGGATGGGAGGAGAGAAAGAAGGTGATGACATTCTGGTAGTTTTTCAGTGACATATCACATTAAATTCAGAAATATCATTATACACAGGTAAAGAGGAGACTGTTTCCAGCAAAGCATAATTATAGATAAAAAGACAGTGTCGCAATCTTCACCGAGAACGGAGACAAATTTTCTAGTACAGAAGACTCTTACTGATAACCCTACAAATACAGCTTAGGTCAAAGGTACAAAAAAACGTTAAATAATTTCTCCAGGATCTCAAGGAGTCAGTGCCTACATGAATACTTAATGCCTGAATTCCTCAGTTTTCAAGCTCCTGAATGACAAACTGAAAATAAGCACTGGATTTCCGTATCTCAGAAGTAAAGGCAGGACTTCCCTGGTGGTACAGGAGATTAACAGTCCGCCTGGCAATGCAGGGGCGCGGTTTGATCCCTGGTCTAGGAAGGGTCCCTATGCCGTGGGGGAACTAAGCTCGTGCGCCACAAGTACTGAAGCCTGCATGCCACACCGAGAGGAGCCACTGTGATGAGCGGCCCCTCCACTGCGCCCAAGAGGAGCCCCCCCGCTTGCCGCAGCTCGAGAAAGTCTGCACAGCAATCAAGACCCAGCACAGCCAAAACTACATTTAAAAACAGAGGCAGACGACTGAGAAAACTATGAAAGACAAACTTAAAATGATGACAGACACGACCTCTGAAGACCTACCGCCTAGGTGATAACATGCCACGCATTAGGGGATTACAGTAAACTGTGAAGAGCTTGCCACTCAGACACAAACATGAAAACAAAACCCGACCTTCTAAATCACACATGAAACCAACTTACTTAGGATGGTGAAAGCAATCAGTAAAATACTAAAAACTACAGCAATACTGGTAATGTGCTAATTCACCTCATTTTTCAATAATTTAACCCACTTTTAGAAAGTATTTGTTTTAAAACATAGTCTCAGGCTAGTCAGAATATTTTTATATTTAATTAAAACTTTTAAAGGGATCAAGAGTAAACGACCTTCAATTTATTTCAAACAAAGAAAAGAAACACGGATCAAAGTCAGTGAAGAATATTTATAATTTTAAAATAACCTAATTCTATCCTCTTTTGCTATATTTTTAAAATGCTATCAATTTTTCCAATTTTTTACTGAACTATAATATGCAAAGAGAAAAATGTACACATAAGTGTAAGGATCACAGAGTCTTTGTGAACACACCCATGTGACCAGCATTCAGATTAAGTAATACTACCAGTATCCCAGAAGCTACCCCATATAACCTTTCCAGGCACTAACCCTCCACCTCTTCAACAGCTCCTATCCTGAATGACACAGCCTAGTTTTGCCTTTCTTAGCCTCACACAGCAAGTACTCCTTTGTGTCTGGCATCTTCCATTCAATATTAGTGTAGGATTTATCTACATTGTTGCCCACAGTTGTAGATATTCATTCATCATTGCTATTTATATTCCACTATTGATGGGCTTCTGAGTGCTTTCCGTTTTGTGGCTATTACAAATAATACAGCTACAAACATCCTTTTCTTCTTTTTTTTTTTGCAGCTAAGAACATTCTAATACATGTCTTTTGGTGAACATATGATAGGTATATATTTAAGAACATCTGGGAAATTTAAATAAACCTAGTCCTATTAACATACATCTTTCAAATGCAATTTGTTAGTTTTGTAAAAAAAAAAAAAGATAATTTTGAAAGCCATTATTTTCCTTATGTTGCTACTTTTGAGACATGTTTCAAAAAAAAAAAAAAAAAGGTCTCAAAAGTAGCAACATAAGGAAAATAATGTTTTCATCTGTGTTTCAGTATCATTTAACCACTACCTCTATCAGCACTGATCACACAGCATTCCATTCCTTACCTTTGTTTTCCTAGACCCACAAACACAGGGGTGAAAATCTAACAAAACTCTACTCCCAGCTCATAAAATACCCTTAGGATTTTATGAATGAATAAATGAATATCTAGATAAATAAATGGAAAGTATGCAAACCTCACCTCTGAAACATGAAAGAAAAGAAAAATACCACTTGCCTCTGTTTCTTTCATCAGCAAGTTTAGCTCAGAAATTCGAGTCTTCACCTGGCTCTCCTTGCCAATAAGGTGATCAACATCCTTTGAAAGCTTCTCCTGATAGAACATATTAGAAACACAAATAAGTAGAAAGAGAAGTGTAACGAAGGGCTTGCAGAATTTTTTGAACACAGCATCCTCCTCTCTCAACTACAGTGATTACTGTTGTTAACTGTCTTTAAGCACACAGGCCCAAAGATACAGGAGCAATTAGAAGTAGGTTACCTAAAAACACAGAAAAAAAAGAACAAGGTAGATCACTCAAAAATTCCGAGTCGACAAACTACATTTTTGTCTCCCATCTTTACTCCCAGAATGATTCCAGAAAGCTTCAAAGTAAACAGAAGAGTAGCAATCCAAATAGTGCTTCCTTCCATTAGATCTCACAACACATGCATAAACACTGACACACCACAGACACACCAGGGGAAACAACAAAGAGCCTTTCAAAACAACCTTCATGGTCCATCCCAGCCCAGACATTCATTAAACAGTCACACGATGCACAGTGATGAAAATACGGATGTCTAAATGGCAGGTAACTTTCAGGGCTTACGGAATAGCTTGTTGATAAAGCAGTCATTTTGGCACTGGCATAGTTTACCATAGAGACAGTCACAGGTTTTGCTAAGATCACTAGCACAGCCCACAAAACATAGTATGCCTAAAATATATTTCAAAACAAACAATCATACCCTGAAGCGTGATGGGCTAAAAAATTGCGACAATGTATTCTGAGTCTAAGCAAGACTAAGAAAATCCAGAAAATACCTTGCAACCTGTAACCCTGACAGAAAATCTGGGTATTCCTGATCAAACTGGTGACCAAGGGTTGAAAAGGGTTATTAAGAAGCAGGGCAGAGAATTAAAGCTTTAGGAATGAATCTCCTTCCTATATCCTCTTTTTTTTTTTTTTCCACTTAGACCATGTTACAGGGTAAGAGAAAGTGTACAGAAATCAACGTAACAGGTCTCTCTGGCAGGACCCACCTTTACAACTCTCGAGGACACCCAGGATCAGACCCAGGGAGTTCCCCTCATGACTCAAGAGAGGGACGGAGGAAAGGCCTGTTAGGTGGAGGAACAAGACTTCTGAGGAATCAGGGCAGGACGGGACCAAGAAGGAAACTGCAGGATGTTAAGGATCAGAAGAGACATTAAAATCTCGTGTCTTAATACAGCATTTTACAGACGAGGAAACCAAAGCTAACAAACCCGACACCATGAGAAGCTGAACTAGAAGCTGCCTCATGCACACTAACCACGCTGCCAGGCAGAGGCACTGCCTCTGCACCAAGCCGTGAGGAAGGAAGACAGTTCCTCCAGGACCCCGCCCCTGGCCGGCCCACATTAGGGCCAATCCCACTGGGTTGAGTGCTGGCACTCTTTTTAGCTACAGCAGCAAAGAAAGGAATTTGGACAATTAAACTCAACTGGACGTAGTTCTAAGTCAACAGATGGTGTTAGCAGGGCTAAACAGGCTAGAGGAGAGAGGACAGAATTCAGAAATACGGTCCGAGGTCTGAGTGGTTCCAGTGAGCTGTGACGCTGAGAGCAAGTCCACAGCCCACAGCAGCCTTTACCTGAGACAGCTCCAGTCCTCCGAGTCCCCTTAAACCTGGGCAGTCTATGTTAAGACTAGATCTGTTTTAACCAAGAATCAGTGGCCCATTTATTCATAAGCCTCCATAAAGTATATGCAGCAGACACTAATACTAGACACTCTACCCGGGAAGCTCACCTCATCTGGGGCGCAGGTTTAAACCCCTTAGTTCTACTAAGACCCCAGCACTGCAGGAACTGATGAGAGGCTAAATTCTCAAGGACCCCAAAGCTGCTCAAAGCTAGCTTGGTTCTCAGATGCTGGTGAGTACCAATCTCCTGAGACTCCATGAGAACAGAGACACCCAAGCTCCTTAAAGGAGGTCAGCACTGGCCTCTGTAACCTTACCAAGTGTCCCAGGAGACTCTAAGGCCCACCAGAGTGTGCAATCGCCTCCTGCAACACTGCCGTGGGCAAAACTGAAATGATATTATAAACCTAGATCATGAAGCCCTCTGACGTAAAACCTAAAACCAAGTGAGAAGGACGACCTTAGGAGATCTTGCTATTTTTAGCCAACTTAAATCATTTTATCCTTACTAAAAAGTGAATAAACTGAAAAAAACTCCATAGAGAGTCTATTTTTTCTGAAGTCTGAAGCATTAATGAGAGAAATTAACAACAGAATGCAAAGGTTAACTCAGGTGTATATTATTGCCAAAGATTAATTTCAGGTAACAGAAAAAAAATTTTTTGGACAACTTGTGTAATATTCAACCAGTAAGAAACAAAAAAAAAGAAGCCAAAGTTAAAATTAGCAAACAGTGGCACTGCCACTGTGAGGCACGAGAGAGAAACTAAGACAGGATTTGCTCCCTCACTTGAAACAACTAACAGAACAGCTCTCAAGACACTGGACGTCAAGAAACACAAAGCAGTGACCTTGAGGGATGGGAAACAGGACGAGCCTATGGTGAAAGTGTTAGTCGCTCAGTCGAGTCCGAGCCTCTGCGACCCTGTGGACTGTAGCCCACCAGGCTCCTCTGTCCACAGGATTCTGCAGCAAGAATACTGGAGCGGGTTGCCATTTCCTTCTCCAGGGGATCTTCCTGACCCAGGGATGGAACCCGGGTCTCCTGCATTGCAAGAGGATTCTTTACCATCAGAGCCACAAGGGAGTATGGTGGCCCCAGCTTACTGTCTGGAGAAGACTTCCCAGACCTGATGCAGAGATGCAGAGAATTCAGACTAGGCTCAGGATCTCCTGTGAGAAGAGGAGATGGGCTGAGAGTCTGGGAAAGCCACAGTTTATAGACTGTAACACCTAAGAACAGATAGCCACAAAAAAAAGAACTCCAGAGATTTACCAAGGGCCTCTCTTCTTTACTCACAAGACCTTTGGTCAATTCATGTGTATAAGGAAATTGCCACAGGCTAGGGAAAATATTGCCCAGAAGAACTGAAACAAACAATTTCAGAACTCATACAAGTTGAGAACAGTGCCTATTCCCCACCAGCCAGACTAAAAAAAAAAAAAAAAAAAAACATTAAAACCCTCAAAATTCATAGGACATTGGGAAGAGTAAACAAACAACTTTACTTTAATAGTCAGATAAAATTAGTCCCAGACCGAAGCTCTGTTCTGTCCTGCCTAACAAAGCTTAACGCTAAGACCCAAAAGGAGCAAACTGTTCCCAAGTAAATTAATCATACACTAGAAGAAAACCCTCAAAGAACTGTAGGAACACAAAAATATCCAGCGCTCAACAAGGTAAGCTTTGCAATACCTGGCAGCCAATCAAAAGTTGCCAGGCGTGCAAGGCAGAAGGGGAATCCAACTCAAAATGATGAGGAAAATCAGTCACAATGGACCTACAAATGACACAGGTTGACAGAATTAGGTAAACAAAGGTGGACAATAAACAAAACCTGTAACCCACGTGTTCAAGAGGCCAGGCCGATCCATAAAACACAAAACACGAACCTGTAGGTAGATATGCAAACTACATACAGGCCAAAAAACACATACATATATTGTTAAAGGAGACAACAATTTAAATGGGTGGTGGATTTATAAATGAATGAATTCCTTTTTAAAAAGGAAAAAGGAATGAAACAAAAAAACCCGAATTTAAAAGTACTAAGAAGGCCATGTATAATGTTAACAGACAGCAAGTAACTCAGGTTTAGCTAGTATCCACAGAATGTACAAAAAAAGTTTATACTTATTCTGCTGGCAAGCAACAAGAATCAAGCGTTTTAAAAAAGCTGCTAACCACGCTCAAGGTCATGGAGCTGGGCTCACACAGGGATGGATCATAAGGAAGAGTCCTTTGTCCCTCTCAGCACTCAGACTTTAGAACTAGCACATTACAAGGACAAAGAGCGGCCTGGTCACATATACTAACAACCTAGTATTAGCAGATCATTAAGTGATGCTTCAGACTGTTAACTCATTTCAGTAAAACAGATTCCACAATCTGCCATGATTTTATACAGAAAAAAAGTTAAAGGTCTAAAGTTATAAAGAATCAAAATTTAGTTCTAAAATAAGCTCTACCTTTAAAGTTTTGTAGGCACTGCTCATGGTGGTTACGCGGTGATTGGAATGATTCCCACCCAACTTACAGAGATGACAGACTGGCCTCCTGCATAATTCACAGTACATGTTTATCCTCTCTGTTTCATGCTCTGGGCACATCAAAATCTATTGAATAAAGGATAAAAGTGGGATTAAGGGTCTTCATAGCTTACGTGACACTCGAAAGACACTCGAAAGACGTCAAGTACCAAAACACAAGGATTTACATTATAAAGTCACTAACTAAAGCCATTTAAAGTAATAAAAGTGTAAAAAGAAAAGCATTTGGTCCATTGTATGAAAATTGTCTACATTAGAATCATTGTTTTTTAATTTAAGGGTTCAAATGGTCAGTTAATCATGTAAATGTTATTTCCTCTAAACTTAGTGCTAAGAAGTTGAAAATTTCTTTCCTATCAGACTTAAGTAAAATGCCTAAACAAGCCAAAAAGGTTCTCTGACCACAATGACTAGGCAATTATTCATGATTATGATAAATGTTTATAAAGTATTAAAACAAACAACTATGAGAACCTATCTCTTCATTATCCTCACAAGAAATCTGTTACTAAGGAACTTGGAACACTCATCATTTAAGGTTCCAAATGTTTACTTTTATATATTGGTTACCCACACTGAACAAATTTAGAACTGTGCTTTCCTGATTTTAGTTTCTACCTTTTTATTTATTCCGTAAACTATCATCATAATTAAACTGAATTTTATATAATATAGCTGTTTTCATTTGGAAGAAAAGGATTGTTTTAATCAAAAAGCTGTTCATTATTCTAAAAGATAATATTTTAAGCAGCTACAGCTGGTCTGATAGCTTAGAAATATTTTTTTTAATTCTAATACAAAAAGTCCTAATACTAATCTGTAGCTCCAGGAAAAATAATGGAAAAGATTTCAAATTTTAGGCATATCCAAGTTCCTACATTCTCAAACCCATCACAACTAGAATATAAAGCTTGGCTTCATGCAAAGAATGCAAGAACTCAAAATTACAAGTAAATATTCTATAGGATGCTGCTGCTGCTGCTCAGTCACTTCAGTCGTGTCCGACTCTGGGA
>SJYX01018787.1:406356-444182 GCA_006410675.1 Oreotragus oreotragus | reverse complement strand
CTGCTAAGTCACTTCAGTCGTGTCCGACTCTGTGTGACCCCATAGACGGCAGCCCACCAGGCTCCCCCATCCCTGGGATTCTCCAGGCAAGAACACTGGAGTGGGCCGCCATTTCCTTCTCCAATGCGTGAAAGAGAAAAGTGAAAGTGAAGTCGCTCAGTCTGTCCGACTGTTAGCGACCCCATGGACTGCAGCCCACCAGGCTACTCCGTCCATTGGATTTTCCAGGCAAGAGTACTGGGGTGGGGTGCCATTGCCTTCCCCCATTCTATAGGATAAGAGACACCTTTTTATAATTTTACTACAGTGAATAAAACTTGGAGGGAAAAAACTTCTCAATATAACTTATTCACATATCATTCTCTTATCAATCTTACATTTGTAAATAGAACGAGACTGTAATTTATACTCAAAAATGGTCAACTTTATGAAATTAACTCCCAAAAACTAAAGCCCAACATACTTAATAATTATAGGTTCCTTCATGACAGAATAGTACTAGTCAATTTAATTAATATTTTAAAAGACACATCAAACACTAGGTTGAAGTCATAAATTTTTAAAAATCTATGACCTTGAGCATTTAAGCTGAGCTAAGGAATATAATAGCGAATTTTAAAGTATTTAATAAGTCTGTTGCTACACTTGGCATAATTTGAGAAAGAAGTCATTTCAAAAAGCACAAGCACAGACTGCTCCTGTTTTAATCCACCAGTCCTACCCCATTTAATATGAAATGAGAAGTATTCAGCTCACAGTTTCAAGATAACTTTGAAGATTGCTTCTTTTTTCCACTTTTCTATGGAAATGTCTTATGCGCAGTGTCTTACGTTTAAGAACATAAATAGAATTCATACTCACACAAGTTACTAGGTTTAGGAGAATGAGAACACCAATGAAAAGAATCAATTACATGTTTTAAATCTATATGACTCAGATAGCAGTATTAAGTGAAGATAACAAAAACCCATTCTGCTTTTGAATCACATAGTAGGGCAAACCACAATGCACAGAATACTTAAAAAAAAAAGAAGAGTAATATTTATTTATTTACCTGGAAGAATAATAAAATACATCACAATGTATCCTTATCTAGCTTCAACAAATATCCGTTCAGAGACAACTTTGTTTCATCTATAACTTCATTCATGAAGTTCCTTTGTACATTATTACAGAAACTACCCAAATACTTAAAAATGCAAATTCCACTTCCGATATTATATAACCATTATGTCATAAGCTTCTAACTATTAGGCTGTAATTACTCTTATTTATTCATGGTACAATTAATTTAGGTAACTAAAAATGTCAGAATGTTGCCCAACCACACCTTTTAGACAATGACAGGCTTGTCATATTAAAGGACAAAAGCTTCTTAACTTTAACTATCTCAGTCTTAAGAGTATAGAGAGTATAGCTGACATAACTTTTCCTCTATTTCTCAGTTATCATTACAAATATTCAGGTATTCTACATTATTGTGTTTTAATAGAGTGAACCATACTACTGCCTCCCACGCTTTGGGGATGTTTAGCAACACACTCACTCTTGCCTGGAAAATCCCATGGACGGAGGAGCCTGGTAGGCTGCAGTCCATGGAGTCACTAAGAGTCGGACATGACTGAGCAACTTCACTTTCACTTTTCACTTTCATGCATTGGAGAAGGAATGGCAACCCGCTCCAGTGTTCTTGCCTGGAGAATCCCAGAGACGGGGGAGCCTGGTGAGCTGCCGTCTATGGGGTCGCACAGAGTCGGACACGACTGAAGCGACTTAGCAGCAGCAGCAGCAGCAGCAGCAGCAACCCAACTATAAGGCCTTAATTTCTCCTCTCAGCTTTTATTTTTTATTTTTTTTATTTTTATTTTTAATTTTACTTTACAGTACTGTATTGGTTTTGGCATACAGTGACATGAATCCGCCATGGGTGTACATGAACTCCCAAACTTAGTTTCCTTCTGTCAGGTCCTAGACTTGGTATAATTTATCTCACCATATTAAGTTTAATACACTAACTTCATAGCAACTTCACTTACCTTGGGTCTGAAGTTCGTAGTTGGACCCACATACTCATGCTGCGCTTTCACAGTTCCCCAAGGATGATAGATTTTGAAGCATTCGTTGCAGTAGCTTGCACTGCAGTCCATGCAACTTTTTGTGGATTCTTGAGGCGGCGGCTTACAAAGGTCACACATAATAGCTGTGGCCGCCCTGGCTGCCTGCCGATACCTTTCAACAATAGTTTCCAAAGTGAAATTTCGAAACAGACCATTGATTCCCCGCTCTCCAAGATCTACATCATGCTCACAGCCAGGACAAGGGAAAGTGGTTGTCCTAGGCGTCAGTGAATTGCGCTTCCAGCCTGCGTAATTAATAAGTTCTTGTTTAGTTACATAGGTAGGAAAATGAATAGAATGAAAAAAGAAAGGAGTCACGTTTTGCAAAGATATGTATCTACATATATATTCCAAAAACATACTCAAAGTGGCTGCATATGATCAGTTCGTGTACTGAAAATTCTTTTTTTGTAAGTGGTTTGTCCTTGGTATACAAAAGATAAGCCCAAGCTACTAAGTTATCAAATCAAAGATGAAAGAAATTATTCTATAGTAAATCCCATATAAATCCCATATTAAATCAGATATATGGACAAAGCATACAATACTACACAGGGTCAAGACCTTTTGAAAGAACACAATTATATAAAAATGGTTATTTTTATACATGATACCCAAAGGAATGTGGCTTGCATTTAAATGAAAACATCCTTGGCTGATAGATAGGAACTGAGTTTATACATAAAAGGGCAGGAGCCCTTAATCCAGGCAGGGTCCATGGATTGACTCCAGTTTAGTAAACTATTTGAAATTGCATGCAAAAATTTTTAATCTATGTAGCCATACATACTTTCTGGTTAAACAAGCCATAGCACAAAAAAATAAAAAGACATTAAAAAATTTTTTAAAACAATCAAATCCATAGCTCAGATTCTCAGAAAAATACGTGACAACAAAATTGTTAAGAAGTACCACAATAGACGGTATCCCACTGTAGTACTGTTTTATCTAGAAAATTTCAGCAGGCAAAATCATTAGTCAATTCAGTGCAATCTATAAAAGAGCGAAAAGCTTATTCATAGACCTAGAATCTAATGACTTTAAGAGGAACCAACCATTTAATATCTTCTTATGACCTGAAAAAAAGAATCATTAAGAGTGTTTAATTCAGTTAAGTCAAAAGATACACCAAAAATACTACAAGTAACTTTACCACACACTGAATGACCTTAAACATCACACCTTTCCTCAGTAGTATCCTGATGTTAACAAATCAAGAAACCAAGGCATGACGACAGTCCTTACCCCCAGGTTCGCAGGAGTCTGGGGTGGCCTGTTTAACACCGGGGCATGCCTATCCTGCTTCTTCCTCTCCTGTATAAATCTAGTCCAAGCAGGTAGTCTTGGCTGCCCACAAAATAACTCCCTAAGTATAAACACAAACTGTTTTGGCTATAGCCTTCTTTCATACTACTATCCAATACCAAAAGTGAGTGGTTTACTTTAGTAAATCACATTTAGAAAATGTCTTTAAACAGCTGTATTAATATTGCCTAGGCAACATTACTATCATCACTGAAGACGGTCTTAGAAGATGTCTGACATATCACTACACAAATCACTACAGGTACAATTCAGTGATCCGTCCACAGCATGAGACATTTGAAGTGACTTTACAGCATGCAAAACAGCATTAGGCCCCCAAAGCTACTTATGCAACAAGCATGCAGCTACATTATTTTAAATTTTAAATATCGTCAAAGAACTTAAAGACATTTTTAAACTTTACATTTAAAAATATACCCAAGAAAGCAGTCACACAAAAATGTGAAAATACTATGTAAAATATATTCTTGTAATAATTCTAAAAACATGCAATATAGTATGAGATATTTCACACCACAGCAGGCACGTAATAAAATAAGCAGCAGAACTATTTTTAAAACACATGCCAATGAAAATTTCATTTAGTGAAAAAACAAGCCAAATAATTCTGGAAGTGATACAGTGCAGTGGTCAAGTTTAAACAAATGGAAATTCATATTTAGCTACATGCTTCCACACATGAACTAGGTGATAAAAAATTAAAATGGATAACTAATCTTAACAGTCAATGCTTTTAAAAAATGAATTATTGGTTTTATGAATTGAAGGTTGTGCTCAATTAAGTAATGGGAAAAAACAAAATTAAATTATGCCAGTAAAGTCATGCTTTAACATGTACACTGGTGACACCCAGATTTTGACCCTCAAGTTCAGAAATTTCAAAAACAAGCTTTATCCCTTTTCTGTAAACCTCTTTTGTTTTTACAATAAAAAACAAGGTGTAAGGCATCACACTGAACTTCTTAAACCAGACAAACCATTAAATCAATATATCTTAGCTATTTTTCTAAACAGATCTTAAAAGCTCTCAAAATTTTTTTATGAATACTAAAGAACTTTTGTCTGTCTTATCTTCTACCATCGTTTTCATAAAAATAAACAATAAAATATACTTCAGGGCAATAAAGAAAGCAAGACAAATCTAAAGATATTCTGAGAAGCCAGATAGAAAAAAAAATCAAGTCAGCAGAACTAAGAATACAACATAACAGCATCAGTATTTCTCTGTAACTCTGCTAATATAGTAAAACTATTAGCCAAGTGAGGCTATTTAAATTCTTAAAATTTAATATAAAAAGTCAATTCTTTAGTAGCACCCACATTTAAAACTGTCAAAAGCCATTTTTGGTTACCATCTTGTCGGGCACAGGGTCAAGCGTTTCCGTGATCATACAGAGGTCTATGGACAGCAGTCCCCAAAAGCATGGTATAATGGGGGAAGTAATGACATCTTAGGAAGGCAAGGCAGCAAAACAGGCCAAGCGAGGCAACTTTCCACGTCAAACTCCATTCAGGGGGCTAATGCTATTTGCTAATTGTCTGAACACTGTCATTTCACAGAATCAACACTTTCCCCCTATACCTTTAACTTCAAAGACAGATTAAACCAGTTAAGCATAAACCATGACACAATCGTAAAAATGAAGACTCCAAAATTATTTCAAACTGCTTTACAGCAAATCCTCCCTCAAACATCATCTTTCCATCACATTTTCCCATTTAACTGATAAAAAATAGTAATAAAGCATTTCGAAATAGAGTATTTCAAAACAAAAATTCATCACAAATCCCAGACCTATTCCAACTGCGTTATCTTCTGCCATATTCTGGCTGCAAACAACTTCTACTACCTGGCCACGTGGTAGACGGTCCCTCCTCAGCTGACATCACGCTGGCTCCCTGGCGCTGTGCAACGGCCGCCACCTATGCACCACCTTAACGCAGCCACATTCTGACCATCTGACGCCTATGAGTTACATTACTAATACATTATTGAGTATTAGATTTTCAAACTGCAAAATCTTTTTCTAGACTACCCTCGGAATCAAGACTGTTCCTACCTCTCCTCCTAATTATTAAGTTTCAACACTTCAAATTCTCAGGGACTCACTAAAGCCTATAAGAGAATGGATTGCGTGTGGCTTCTAGAAGTGGCTTAAGATTTTTAAATTAAGGCATGTAGAAGAAAGTGAGGAAAACAGAAAAGGGTAATATTTCAGATGTTTATTTTCTCCACCAAAATTTAAGGTATCACCAGCATTTTACCTCAAAAAAAAAAAAAAGTAGCCAATTTTACTTTAAAGGTCAACTGGAATAAAGAAAGAAATTATTTTAATATGATGAGTTGGCCCACCTTTCACACAAAGGCAATGTACATTACTTATTCACAAATGAGAAAGACCCGAATGTTAAAACTCAGATCCCAAATAATTTAAAATATCAACAAAAAATACACCATATGCATAAAGAAGCAAAGACTTATGGTATTAGCTACCAAAATTATCAATAAAGTGAAACAAAGTCAAGTTGCTCAGTCATGTCCGACTCCTTGAGACCCCATGGATGTAGTCTACCAGGCTCCTCTGTCCTTGGGATTTTCCAGGCAAGCGTACTAGAGTGGGTTGCCATTTCCTTCTCCAGGGGATCTTCCCAACCCAGGGATCAAACCCAGGTCTCCCACATTGTAGGCAGATGCTTTACCATCTGAGCCACCAGGGAAATTATCAATACATTTAAGCAAATTAAGGTACAAGGTAGCAATATGGCTATTAATTTAAGCTATTAATTTAATGCTCCATTAACCCTGGGATTTCTTTGGAAGGAATGATGCTAAAGCTGAAACTCCAGTACTCTGGCCACCTCATGAGAAGAGTTGACTCATTGGAAAAGACTCTGATGCTGGGAGGGATTGGGGGCAGGAGGAGAAGGGGACGACCGAGGATGAGATGGCTGGATGGCATCACTGACTCGATGGACTCGAGTCTGAGTGAACTCCGGGCGTTGGTGATGGACAGGGAGGCCTGGTGTGCTGCGATTCATGGGGTCGCAAAGAGTTGGACACAACTGAGCGACTCAACTGAACTGAAAGCATTTTTAAGGTACCATCTAAAAAAACAGTAACAAGGGGATGTCTTTTTCTTTAAAAATATCCCGTCATGGATACATACACGTGTGTGCACAGATGACAAAATGCAAACACTAATAATCAGAACTCCCTTTAAAAACATCAGAACTTGCTTGAAAATTTAGTCCTGTTGACCTTTAAGTCATGTCAGCCCAATTTGTTCACTTTCTACATGATTTTGAAGACTTGACCACTGATGATGATTTTTGTTTTATCTCTATAAAGTTATTTAATTTAAATCCAACACTATACTGCCTGCGGCCACACAAGCAATAAAGCATTTTCTACCTCTCCACCCCAAAGATCTCCGTTGTGATGCTGTGAACAATGAACAGAAAGCTGGATTTAGAATTTAATTTCAAAGAGAAGATTCACAACATGTTAACAAAAGATAAAGCAGTAACTGTGTCCTACACATAACACAATTATTGAATTGACAGTAAAAACGTGTTCCTCCTGGTACACATGGTATTTATATAAAGCCACCAATGTAAAGCATTCATCAAGGTTATTTTATCACAGTTCAGAATTAAACACTGTTGGTGCAGCAATTAAGAGCCTATACTTCATCCTGTGGATCTGTGTTTTTAAACAATCACACATTTGTGTTTTCAATTACTTATGGTAACTGTTGAAAATACAAAGTCAAAATAAAGTATCTTTGCTTGTTTTAAGTGACCGAAATCAGCACAGTAAATAAATATTACTAACACTGATTGTATCTTAATGACAACAGACAAATGGGACATAAAATGGGAGAAAAATCTTGACCAAAAACGAACAGTTATATAGCTCTTTTAGATTTTACAACTTAATATGCTGTTATATACACAAATCTTGCTCTCCTTTCAAGGCATCCTTTTACTTTAAAATGTGTCAAATGAAACATGCAATGCAGTTTAAAAGAAATACATGTGAAAGTGTAACACAGCATGTTACATTTGCCAACGTGTGTGCACTCAGTCGTGTCCGACTCTCTGCAACCCCACGGACTGTACCCCACCAGGCTCCTCTGTCCATGGGATTTTCCAGGCAAGGATACTGGAGTGGGTTGCCATTTCCTCCTCCATTTTCCAATAGCCACATTAAAAAAGTAAAAATAAACAAGTGAAGCTAATTTTAGAAATACATATTTAGTAATACAACATATTCAAAAACTGTCATTTCAAAATGTAATCAATATAAAATTACTAGAGATATTTATGTTTATTTTTTCCAAGAGTTCCAAGTGTGTCCCTCTATTCAAACTAATGTGTTTCACGTGCTCAATAGCTGTATGTGGCTAGTATACTGGACGATCTGGACCGTCTGCTGCGAAGATACCCAGAGCATACTACTCTTTCATGAGAGAGCCGTCATATTCTAGAGTCACACCCTTCTCCCAGCTAAACATTCTTATTTCCTTTAATCATTCTCCATAGAGCAGCTTTCTAACTTGTCTACAGTTCAGCTTAAAAGGGCTCTTCCTAAAGAAGAGGAAAGAACATATCTAGTAAATCTATTTTTGATCTCTTGTCCTGGAAAAAAATGCCATTATCAGTGAAGATAAGCCATTATGGCATGCTCTATACAGATCTCATAGCAGACGTTCACCATTCAACATCCATGCGACAAATATTTACTGAATGGCTACCAACTGCTGAGCTAGGTAAGTTCCTGAAAACAGAAACAGTTAACTACTTTTCATTCATATTTTACATCGATTCTATAAAAAACTAACCAAATTAAAAGCCTAAACATAATAAAGAATTTCATGAAATACACATGTGAGTTCAATCTAAAGATCAGTAAAAATACTAGTACTTAACTAGAATCTCATTTAATGGACTGTGCTGAACATTTATATACCAAAAGTGGATCTTGTTCGTTGATCAAGCCAGGTTCCCTAATTATTCTCTAAGAATCTACTAATAGATGAACTTTTATCTGGCAGAATGGTTTCAAGCTATCACCGTCTTTCCTACCCTCCTTAGTACACCAGTCTCCTCTCAGGAGGAAAACATGAAAGTGATGACTTCACAAAGAGCAAAACCCTCTCCACCCTCATGCACCCTGCACCTCCCAGTTACCCAATGCTTCCTTTTATGTATACACATACAACTTTTATGTGCGGAAAATATCCTCCAAGCAACTAGTGATTACCACTGAAAGAAAAATTCATGGATTTAAAATACAATAGTACCACTCTTAGAACAAATCTCCTCTTATCCACTCTCTAATGGAACACACAGACACAAATACTGCCCAAGGAGATTCCATATCATAGCACAGTCGAAAGTGACGACATTCTCTAACACGCAAATGAGAAAAAGATCCTTTTCTGATTTAAAAAAAAAAAGTGTTTTGTTTTTGGTGGTTTTTTTTTTCTTTTTAACAATATTAAAAAGTTACTCCTAAACAAGAGAGAGAGAAATAGAGTGGACAAAGGATGAAACTGGAAACTTCAAAGCCCAAACTGGGCAGAGCTGAAGCCCTGAGATCTGGTGCTCATGGCCACTAGAGGACTCTCCTCAACAGGAAGGAAGTGCTGAACTTAAGGCTGTGACATTTCTATCCAAACCTTTGCCTCCCCTTGATTCTCACTGCTCATTCTGGCCCTTCCAATGGCCTTGTTCCCAGTGATTTCAAATTCATTTTGATCTACATTAATCCTGCAACAGATGTTCAGAAGAAACAAACACCATCCCAATAGTGTTGGATGAGACTTGAGAGTCCCGTGGACTGCAAGGAGATCAAACCAGTCCATACTAAAGATCAGTCCTGAATATTCATTGGAAGGACTGATGCTGAAACTGAAACTCCAATATTTCAGCCACCTGATGCGAAGAACTAACGCCTTGGAAAAGATCCTGATGCTGGGAAAGATTGAAGGTGGAAGGAGAAGGGGATGACAGAGGGTGAGATGGTTGGATGGCATCACTGACTCAATGGACATGAGTTTGAGTAAACTCCCGGAGTTGGTGATGGACAGGGAAGCCTGGCATGCTGCAGTCCATGGTGTTGCAAAGAGTCAGAAACGACTGAGCAACTGAACTGAACTGAGACCTCCTTCTATAAACTACTACAGAATTCCACTGTTTAGCTGATGTTCAAAATCGTTATTTTAAAATCTGGATCAAAAAAATGGCTAAAGAATAAAATGTAACTGAATGATACCAAATAACATTATTCTAAAAGGCTTTTGGGACTAGGCATTACGTAGTCTCATCATTTAATTTTGCATATGTATTTACCTATTACCAAACATAGAAGAGTCCCTAGTAAGTACTTCAGTGGACCATTATTTCAACCCTCCTATAAAGGACATCACAGAGTTATAGCACACGCCCTAAAATACAGACACAGTTAACAATGGGTTTAACACAAAGCTGATGTTCAACATCCAATATCCACTTTAAATGAATATCAAAAGACAATTAGAAGTTCATTCTGACATTTTAAAAGTTCATTTTAAGAGAGACAGAGATTCTTTTATAAGTACAGTTTTAATTTATTCACCTGGAAAGATTAACCCCCAAAATGATGAAATTTCCCTTCTACAATTATCTCTGAACATATAAACAAGCGCCTTCACCCGGTTCTACCACATACCTGGTCTGCTAATTCTGTCAATTTTATCCATGCTAGGGGAGGGAAGCCGAAGTCGAGGACTGCTCTGATTGGAGTTGTCAGACCCCACATCATTGAATGAATCATCAAGCATCAGTAAGAGCTCCTTCACGCATTTATGACAGATGCTATGCTGACAAGGGAGAATCAGCGGGTGGGTGAACAGCTCCTTGCATGCCGGGCAAATGAGCTCTCTTTCGATATTCTTAATGGTCACCTTAATGAGAAGCAGAAATCAGAATAAAAAGCTTTTAGTGTGTAAATATGTTAACTTGCTTATACCCCATATATAAATACATATATAACTACTACCAAAAAGAATTAAAGATTTTTTTAAATCTGAAGTTTCTTTTTAGGCTATGAATGTCTATGCCATTATTTATCCACCCCTCATCATTGGATGGCCTAGAAGTGAACGGACATGAGACTGTAAAAAATATATATATTTGAAATGAGAAAAATTAGCATAAAATATTTGGCATCCATAATATTTCGCCTTCAGTGAAATTCTGAAAGTAGATTAATAAAAATTAAGAATATAGCACCAAAAAAAAAAGAACTAAGAACAGGATTGTTCCTATTTAGCACATTAACTCTGTAACTGACAAGTAACAGGAGCTGGTAAAAACTGGACTAGCCATTATGTTCCTGGACCCTATTTGAAATCTACTTACAAGCTGAATTATCAGCAATTTTCTACATTAAATGTGGCCATTTTCCACATGCAGAAACTGTAATGTATGTAAAATACTTGAGGTTCTCAGGCTGAATACCAAAGCAGTTATCTTGAAAGCACTTTATGAATACTAAAAGGGTAGGGAGGATTACAAAGAACCACTGTAAGTGCTCTCAATGGTACAAGCTCGCAATATTTTCAATGAAAAACACTTAGGACTCATCACAACTATAAAGGTCTAACGACCAGCTTTCCCATCCTTTGCCTGGGCAGTTTTCCCTCCATGGATCCCAAGCTTCAGGTGCTATGAATCTGTATTTAGCATCCTTGCAACTGTAGTAATGGTACAACGTTAGTCAACCATTTCAACTACTGGAAACACACAGAAAATTAAAACTGAATCAATTCACTTCTTTTAGTTAAACAAAAATGTATGAAAGTCTATTCCCCTTAAAATGACACCAAGTGAGTTAATAATCCCTGAGGACAGTACTTCAGCCAACGGGCTTTATCCGTGGGTCGTGCAATGCAGCGGTTCTTGCTGCATCACTCAATAAATTATTTAGTAAAAGCCCGCATCACGTCACAGTTTTAGAAAATCTGGAAGATATCCACACTTCACAATTCACATCAAAGAATACAGAATCTTCACATCCTATCTCCTTTCATAAAGAATTTGACATCTAATNATCACCCGGTTCTACCACATACCTGGTCTGCTAATTCTGTCAATTTTATCCATGCTAGGGGAGGGAAGCCGAAGTCGAGGACTGCTCTGATTGGAGTTGTCAGACCCCACATCATTGAATGAATCATCAAGCATCAGCAAGAGCTCCTTCACGCATTTATGACAGATGCTATGCTGACAAGGGAGAATCAGCGGGTGGGTGAACAGCTCCTTGCATGCCGGGCAAATGAGCTCTCTTTCGATATTCTTAATGGTCACCTTAATGAGAAGCAGAAATCAGAATAAAAAGCTTTTAGTGTGTAAATATGTTAACTTGCTTATACCCCATATATAAATACATATATAACTACTACCAAAAAGAATTAAAGATTTTTTTAAATCTGAAGTTTCTTTTTAGGCTATGAATGTCTATGCCATTATTTATCCAGCCCTCATCATTGGATGGCCTAGAAGTGAACGGACATGAGATTGTAAAAAATATATATATTTGAAATGAGAAAAATTAGCATAAAATATTTGGCATCCATAATATTTCGCCTTCAGTGAAATTCTGAAAGTAGATTAATAAAAATTAAGAATATAGCACCAAAAAAAAAAGAACTAAGAACAGGATTGTTCCTATTTAGCACATTAACTCTGTAACTGACAAGTAACAGGAGCTGGTAAAAACTGGACTAGCCATTATGTTCCTGGACCCTATTTGAAATCTACTTACAAGCTGAATTATCAGCAATTTTCTACATTAAATGTGGCCATTTTCCACATGCAGAAACTGTAATGTATGTAAAATACTTGAGGTTCTCAGGCTGAATACCAAAGCAGTTATCTTGAAAGCACTTTATGAATACTAAAAGGGTAGGGAGGATTACAAAGAACCACTGTAAGTGCTCTCAATGGTACAAGCTCGCAATATTTTCAATGAAAAACACTTAGGACTCATCACAACTATAAAGGTCTAACGACCAGCTTTCCCATCCTTTGCCTGGGCAGTTTTCCCTCCATGGATCCCAAGCTTCAGGTGCTATGAATCTGTATTTAGCATCCTTGCAACTGTAGTAATGGTACAACGTTAGTCAACCATTTCAACTACTGGAAACACACAGAAAATTAAAACTGAATCAATTCACTTCTTTTAGTTAAACAAAAATGTATGAAAGTCTATTCCCCTTAAAATGACACCAAGTGAGTTAATAATCCCTGAGGACAGTACTTCAGCCAACGGGCTTTATCCGTGGGTCGTGCAATGCAGCGGTTCTTGCTGCATCACTCAATAAATTATTTAGTAAAAGCCCGCATCACGTCACAGTTTTAGAAAATCTGGAAGATATCCACACTTCACAATTCACATCAAAGAATACAGAATCTTCACATCCTATCTCCTTTCATAAAGAATTTGACATCTAATTCAAAGGGAAAAATTGTCTTCAAAATCCAAAACAGATTCTCACGCCGCATTTTATGGAAGGTTTACCTCTCACTGGAAGATCTAAAATTATTTTCACTTTTCTTGTACACAGAGCAGTGTATAAGCTTTCTAATCACGACGGATATAAAGCAATGCTTACGTAAAAGAAAAACGAGTGTTCATTTTACATACACTGAAGGGAAGCAATCTGATTACGAGAAACGTGGTGTGATGGCTCCCCCAGTTAAGCCATTTCCAAATAAATGAGATTCGACGGAAGACCAACAAGTTTGGAAGAACTGCACTGCACACCCGACTCCCTGAAACAAAAGCACTTGAACCCCGACAGCTGCCGGAGCAAGCCCGCCCCGCGCGGACAGGCAGAGCCGGGGAAGAGGCGGCGCTCGCGGCGACCGCAGGCTGGGCTCGCGCGGATCCGAGGAGGACTAGAGCGCCAGCCCCGCCGCGCTCCGGGACAAAGGGCGGCGGGGCCGGCGCCCGGGGCCGCGGCGGGCCCCGACTCCTTCAGACGAATTCGGCAGTCTGGAGGCCACGGGAGAGCCCCGCCCCAACTCCCCGAGGCTCTCAGGTGGGCCACCGCCGCGCCCGAGGGGCGCCCCCTTCCGCGCCCGGGTGACCTCGAATCCGACCCTGCCCTCCTAGGGGCAGCCAGGGGGCGCCCGGGGAGGCGGAACCGGCCCGGGGCGCGGAAGGCGAAGAGGAAGCGGGGCCACCGCACGCCCGCCCCGCTCCTCGGGAAGAGGCCCGCTCCCGGCTCAGGGCAGCGGGGACCGAGCGCGCGGGACCCCGGCGCGCCGCCCTCGGGGCTGAGGCAGCCGCCCGCGCCCCTACCCACCAGCGAGTCTGAGCCGTCCCCCTCCATGGCGGCCTCCCGCCAGGTGTCATCAGCGGCAGGGCCCCAGCAGGCAGACGCGCGGCCCCGGGGAGGCTCTGGCGGGCGGGTCCCTGCGGCGGCCGCCGAGCCTCGGTTCGGAGCCGGAGGGCAAGCTGGCCAGCCGGCCCCGGCCAGCGGACCGACGCGGGCAGGAGGAGGCCAGGGCGGACGACAGCACAGGCGCGGAGGGCCGAGCTCTGCTCCTGCGACGGCCCCGGGAGTCGCGGCCCGCGACCGGCTGCGGCGGCGGCTCCTGCGGACTGCGGCGCGGCGGGCGGCGGCGCGGAGACCCAGGCGCGGGCCGCGGAGGGCGGGGCGGGGCGGGGCGGCGGCGTCGCCNGCCGGCGCCCGGGGCCGCGGCGGGCCCCGACTCCTTCAGACGAATTCGGCAGTCTGGAGGCCACGGGAGAGCCCCGCCCCAACTCCCCGAGGCTCTCAGGTGGGCCACCGCCGCGCCCGAGGGGCGCCCCCTTCCGCGCCCGGGTGACCTCGAATCCGACCCTGCCCTCCTAGGGGCAGCCAGGGGGCGCCCGGGGAGGCGGAACCGGCCCGGGGCGCGGAAGGCGAAGAGGAAGCGGGGCCACCGCACGCCCGCCCCGCTCCTCGGGAAGAGGCCCGCTCCCGGCTCAGGGCAGCGGGGACCGAGCGCGCGGGACCCCGGCGCGCCGCCCTCGGGGCTGAGGCAGCCGCCCGCGCCCCTACCCACCAGCGAGTCTGAGCCGTCCCCCTCCATGGCGGCCTCCCGCCAGGTGTCATCAGCGGCAGGGCCCCAGCAGGCAGACGCGCGGCCCCGGGGAGGCTCTGGCGGGCGGGTCCCTGCGGCGGCCGCCGAGCCTCGGTTCGGAGCCGGAGGGCAAGCTGGCCAGCCGGCCCCGGCCAGCGGACCGACGCGGGCAGGAGGAGGCCAGGGCGGACGACAGCACAGGCGCGGAGGGCCGAGCTCTGCTCCTGCGACGGCCCCGGGAGTCGCGGCCCGCGACCGGCTGCGGCGGCGGCTCCTGCGGACTGCGGCGCGGCGGGCGGCGGCGCGGAGACCCAGGCGCGGGCCGCGGAGGGCGGGGCGGGGCGGGGCGGCGGCGTCGCCCGGGCGACAGCGCCCACCGCACAAAGGGGGCGGGAAGCCCGCGGTCGCGCGGCGGGCGGGTGCGGCCCGCGCCGGGGTCCCCGCGCTTTTCGCCGCCTCGGCCCGCTCACCGCCGCCCGGCGCGCTCGCCCGAGCCGCGGCCGAAGCACCCTGACGGGGTCGGGAGCCTCGGAGGGGCGGAAGCGAAGGCGGGGAAGGGGCGCCGGAGGCGGAGGGCCGAGCCGGGGCGGGGCCGGGGTGGAGCTGTCCCGCGGCGCCGCAGCCGCCTGCATCCTGGGCCGCTTCTCCGCGCCGTCCCTCGGCTCTGCCTCCGGACGTCCGCGCCTTCGGTAAAGCGCGCCTCGAGCATCACAGACAAGCACCAGTTCCTGACTCTAGACGGGGCGACGGGGCGAGGCCGAGCCCAGGCCTCCTTCCCCGTGTGGTCGCACCGGAGCCGCGCGCGGCGGGGAGGCGACCAGGGAAAGAGCCGGCTCACACCGCCCCTACCCGGGCCGGGGGTTCCCCCGAGCGGGTCCCTGCCCTCGCCCCGCACCCCTCCTCTCCGGCCCGAGGCGCAGGGCGAGCTGCACGTCCCCTAACTGCTCGCCAGGCACTCATGCTCTGCTTCTGCTTTTACAGACCAGGGCGCGGCGCCGTCACGCGTGGTACGTTCTTGCAAAGTGCGCGCTTGGACACGCCGCAGGGTAGGGGGTCCCTCTCCCTGGGTACTGGCCAGGAATTAGAGGCGGCAGCCTTCCTACCCGACCTAGGGTGTGCGTCCCGTCCACGCCGCCGCTGCTCTGCGGGTCCCTGCCACGCAGCCCCGGCATGGAGGGTGCGGGGAAATGGGGACAGGTGGTCCTGAACTGCTCCCGCACCCACGCACCCACTGGTGGGCGCGCCCAGCCAGTGGTCAGGCCCAGCTTCTCCAGCTCGAAGGCTAGCTGCGCAAAATTCACCTGCTGAAGTCCAAGCGTGTTTCCTCCAGATTTCAAGGCAAATCGAAAACAAATGAACCTGGGGCTGTTGAAAGCCGTCTTGTTAGATCACGCCCCTGCCCTTCCAGCCGGCTAAATAATTCCATTCTCTTCTGTATAGACTGAGAAAACAGGCGCTCTAAACAAACAGCTGGGCGAGGGAACCGCAGAGCTGTAGCGCGGAATCCTGATTAGGTTTTGACGCGCTTCCCACTTTTATTTCCCATTTGGGACAAGCCTCTCGCTGTGACCAGTTCCACCGTCTTCCCACAGCACTGTCAGTAGAGGTAGCCTCTTCTCCAGCCGACGATTAAATGACAGTGAGGCAGGGTACAATTGAGAACAGCAACGGACCATAGCAATGGTCTTTAATGGAATGCCCTGTTTACAGATAAGGTGCAGAGAGGATGAACACCTCGCCGAGTAATGCCTGGTTGCGTGGCTTTAAGGGCTGGAGTTGAGGCTGCTTCCTCCCCACGGGGCCTGAGTCGTCCGGATCCGGGGGAACTGAGGAAAATAAATGCCTGCGTAACAGTAACCTGTATGATGTCCGACACCATGTTCTCGTATAGATTTTAAAAGGCTCAATCATTAATAAGCATCATAAATCAATTTCTGTTTTTAATTATGGTCTTTGGGTTCAATAATTACTCTGTCGCTCTAATGTTACACCACCTCACTTGAATAGTGCGTTAGTCCAAAACGAATCAGTTAAAGTACTGAGTAAAAGAGATTAGGTTTCGTTAACATGAACTAAAGAAAAAAACTGTAGAGACAAGATTTGGCTGAAAATAAACTTGAAAGTCCTTCCATTATGCAAATCAAATGCCAGTGAGTTGCTATTTTCATCTTATTCTCAAAGTTCAAAAGTTACCTCAATACACTTGGTTGAGAATGGGGGAAACTTCAGGCACCTTCAAACTTTTTTGTAATAGTGGTGCAGATTGGTTTGGCTTATTTGAAGGGAAATTTTGCAAATCCTATCCAAAAATTTCAGTGCTTCTGCTTTTAAGCAATTCCACTTCTAATAATTTTCCCAGTGAGAAACTTGCGTGTGTGCACAAAAATGTGTACAAAGATCTCTGAGGGACTTTATTTGTAGAAATTAAATACCATGCATAATGTACATTCACACCGTGGAATACTATTTAGCAGTTAAAATGAATGCACTGATGAGGAAGGACTTCTAAAATAGTGTCAAAAAAAACAAACAAAAAAGAGACAAGCAGGCATATTGTTCATGTACACAAATAAGCAAATAAAAATGTCTGCAATACAGCACAAGAAATGCCAACAGTGTTGTGAAGAAGTAAGGGGATGAAGCAGGTGTGGAAGACACTTTCCGTCCACATTGTATTGTTTGCACTTTATAATATGTGCTTGTTTTAGTTGTAGAAACTTAATGTGATTTAACCCATAACCATTTTTATACTTATGTAAACTCATCCATATACTTTTAAAAGCAAAACAGGGGAGGGTGAATATTGGTAAGAAGAGAGCAAATTTGAAAACCACCTATCTAAACTACCACTCTCCCACGTACCAGGTCATTTCTCTGTAGAAACTTAATGTGATTTAACCCATAACCATTTTTATACTTATGTAAACTCATCCATATACTTTTAAAAGCAAAACAGGGGAGGGTGAATATTGGTAAGAAGAGAGCAAATTTGAAAACCACCTATCTAAACTACCACTCTCCCACGTACCAGGTCATTTCTCTTCCCATGGCTGCCATGCTTGGGGTCATCTTATCACTTTCTCCCAACATCCATCCATCTCAGCCTCCCAGTTATCAAAGAGAGAACCAAGATCTTTCTCAGTNTGGGGTCGCTAACAGTCGGACAGACTGAGCGACTTCACTTTCACTTTTCTCTTTCATGCACTGGAGAAGGAAATGGCAACCCACTCCAGTATTCTTGCCTGGAGAATCCCGGGAATGGGGGAGCCTGGTGGGCTGCCATCTATGGGGTCACACAGAGTCGGACACGACTGAAGTGACTTAGCAGCAGCAGCAGACTTAGGTGGTGAGGAAGGTGGGAATGAAGTCAACCACAGGGCATCCCAGTAGACTGGAACATGCATCCACTGTCTGTGCTGCTGGGCACCAGGAAGTTACACGTAAAGGGACAATAAATGACACTTACCAGTTATTGACCTAAGTCTCTGGCAGGCCAAGCTCACCTGCCATAAAGAGTTTCTATGGGAACCACCTCAAAGGAGAGGCGTCCAGCCAGCCAGGAAGTTCAGATTTCCCTTGGTGGGCCAACTCCTGCTCACCTTTCAAGCTGCAGATCTAGTCTCCATCCTCATGAATCTAGTTCTCACTGATCAGTTCCCCTTACTCTGAGCTGCTGGAGCACTCCCCTTACTGCTCAGTTTAACACAATTACATGCTCTTATTCCATACACTCATGTTTGATGTTTT
Organism: Oreotragus oreotragus; assembly: GCA_006410675.1. NCBI lineage: Eukaryota > Metazoa > Chordata > Mammalia > Artiodactyla > Bovidae > Oreotragus > Oreotragus oreotragus. Next base: position 425,871 of record SJYX01018787.1, on the reverse strand, counting down.
ATACACTTTATCTCCCCATCCATTTCAAGCTTTTGTTTGTTTAAAAGAAAATCCGGGAGGCATTCACTGGCTAACTGGTAGCACCAGACCAACAATTTCAGAAGTGGTAGGAGGTACACAGCACTGTCCTGATAGACGTGTTCCCATTAATGACAGGAGTATATTGGCTGCGTAAGTGGTAGACAACGGGGTCCTTTAGCCAACTTAGGGTGAACATCAATAATACTTAGAGGCTGTTAGCCGGTCCCTATAACTGCGTCTCACTATTCCTATACTTAGGGTTTCCAGTTTTAGCAAATAAAAACATAGGACACCCTGATAAATCTGAATTTCACATACATAATGAACTTTTTTTAGTATATCTCAAATATACTTAGATTAAAAAATTAGTTGTTTACCTGAAATTCAAATTTAACTCTACATCTGGCATTTTATCTGGCACCTCCCCCTTCCATTTTTAATGATCATAATTTGTATATAAGGTGTCTTAAGACCAAAACCTACTGTCAAAGTAAGTAGATGTAATAGCTTTACTTATTGAAGGCCTACTAGGTGCTAATAACAGCGCTAGGAACTCCGCACAAAATATTCATTTAATCCTTGCAATAACCCTGTGAAACAGGTATACTTCCCTTCAGAGGGGACATGTAACAATGACAACTTCTCTTCAGCTTTATCCAAGATTAAGTAATACCGTCAAGGACACATGCCTACATACCAAGAGCTAAGATTCAAACCTGAGACTCCCTCTAGCCTCCCTACTTTAGCACTGCCCACTGGTAAGCAACTAACATGTAATTTACAATTTCATAGAAAATGTGATTAAACATTATTTGACAAAGTCATTTCACAGAAAGTTTTTCCCTCCCAAATTATCTTTGAGCAATATAGTAGAAACATCAGAGGAAAATTCTAATATTTACAAAATTAGCTGTTTTCAAGTGATATTGCTAACACCTAAATCTTCTCTTTGCGTTCCCTCCTCCCCACAAACACACACTTTACCCAATCCCAAGATATAAAAAAAATATTTTAAAGAACACTTTGCAGTGGATACAACCTTAGTATTATCACCCAGTTTAGATTCAGTTGTGTAAGCAACTATCTATTGAGTCTTCAGAAACAGATCATTTGGTGGTATTTTAGTTTTAGTCCCAGGAGATGTTTAAGACTTCACATTAGTCTAGATTTGAGGGTTTTCTAAACGTACTTCTTTCAGTGTATAAGCATCTTGTTTAAAAGCAAATTTTATATTTATAAAAGTTCTTCAATTCTTTGTACGATAAAGATATTCAAAGTTAAAAGTAATAATTCACCAAGTAATGGATTCATCACTGTTTCTCTATTAAAATTAAATGTAAGCTTTCCAAAGCCTCTTTATTTTGCTCAAACTATCATACTCTTTGGATGTGCCCTAACTAACTATTGAACTGTAGGAAATAAGTGCTTTCTGGCTATGAATACATAAATATAAATATGTTTAAACTCTAAATAAAGACGTGCACTAAGTATAAATTATTCTAGGTTTCCTGTCATCAAGCTTTCATTATATGATTCTAGAAAAGTATGCAATGGTGTGGAAAAGAATAAATGTGTGAAGATGATAGCAAATTAATATGGTACATCTTTCTAGAGACCAAAACAGTTTGAAAACACTGCATTGTGTAATGCTAGATTTTGACCACAGATTTGGAAAGCTCTCTTTTAGTCCAAGGAGATGAGTTACAGAAGAAAAACAAAACAAAACCACAGATTGGGAGAAAATATTTGCAAACGATCTGACCAACAAGGGATTAGTCTCCAAAATTTACAAATAGCTCATGACACTTAACAGCATCAAAACAACCCAATCAACAAATGGGCAGAAGACCAAACAGACATTTCTCCAAAGAAGACATACATATGGCCAAGAAGCACAGGAAAAGGTGTTCAACATTGCTCATTATTAGAGAAATGCAAGTCAAAACTACAATGAGATATCACTTCATGTCAACCAGAATGGTTATTATACAAAAAAAAAAAAAAATCCACAAACAATAAGATTGGAGAGGGTGTGGAGAGAAGGGAACTCATTTACACTGTTGGTGGGAATGTAAATTGGTATAGCCACAGTGAAAAACTGTATGGAGGTTCCTTAAAATACTAAAAATAGACCTACCATATGACCCACTCCTGAGCATATATCCAGAGAAAAACATGATCTGAAAGCATACCTGCACCCTAGTGTTCATCGCAGCACTGTTTACAAGAGCCAGGACATGGAAGCAGCCAGAATGTTCACAGGCTGACAGAGGAATGGCCAAGAAAGGTGTGGTACATATGTCAATGGAATATACCCAGTCATTAAAAAGAATAAAATAATGCCATTTGCAGCAACATGAATGGACCTAGAGACTGTCACACTGAGTGAAGTAAGTCAGACAGAGGAGAAATATCGAATAACATCCCTTATTTGTGGAATCTAAAAAGATACAAGTGAACTTACAAAACAGAAAGAGAGTCACAGCCTCAGAGAAGGAACTTGTGGCTTCTGGGTGAGGCAGGCCAGCGGGCTGTACTGGGGAAGGATGGGGGGAAGGGATAGTTAAGCAGTTTGGGATGGACACCTACACATTGCTGCTGCTGCTGCTAAGTTGCTTCAGTCGTGTCCGACTCTGGTGACCCCATAGACGGCAGCCCACCAGACTCCCCCATCTCTGGGATTCTCCAGGCAAGAACACTGGAATGGGCTGCCATTTCCTGCTCCAATGCGTGAAAGTGAAACGTGAAAGTGAAGTTGCTCAGTTGTGTCTGACTCTTAGCGACCCCATGGACTGCAGCCTACCAGGCTCCTCTGTCCATGGGATTTTCCAGGCAAGAGTACTGGAGTGGGTGCCATTGCCTTCTCCGTATCTACATATTGCTATATTTAAAATGGATAACCAACGAAGTCCTACTGTACAGCACATGGAACTCTGCTCAATGTTATGTGGCAGCCTGGAAGGGAAGGGAGTCTGGGGGAGAATAGATCATGTGCATGTGTGACTGAGTCTCCGTGCTGTCCACCTGAAACTATCACAACACTGTTAATCGGCTAGGCCCCAACACAAAATAGGAAGATTTTTAGGAAAAAAAAAAACAAACACAAACTTCAGAAAGTGGCTTCCAGAAATGGTACAAATTTCTGTGATACTGAAATATAAAGAGTCCATTTACATTGATTTTTAAACCTCTTGAAAATAATCATAGGTATCACCCATACTCATAGAGTATTGTTGGATGAACAGAAAGACCACAATGGTAGAGATCACCGTGTACTTTAAATATTAAAGTAATCGTCACAGTAGAGTCAATAAGCTGATCAAGCTCATCATGTGGGTTTTATGTTACCCTGAGATGAAAGGCTCACCTCCCACATTCAGAGAACACAACAGCAGCCTAATTTTATTTGAAGTAGACACAAAGCAAACTGCTGCCACTGGGAAACGCAGTGGATTGGAGGTGGGAGTGAAGTTCCACCTTTGACTTTGTAAACTTTTCAGTAAAGTTTGAATATTTTGCAATGACCACATATTAAATGTTTTAAAATTCTAAAGCCATCAGAGAAAAGTGAAAGAAATTATGATGATAGTCAACCCACTGGTCCCAACTTTGAAGGAAGGGGAGGAAAGGGGAGGGGGCAGGAAGACAAGAGCCTCAACTCTTTCATTTTAAACTTCACAAACCTGGTGTAATTAGATCCATTTCATATTATTCTTTACATTACCAACTTGAGCTACAAGATAAAACCTAAGTTCTCAGAGGAAAAGAAAGCAAGTCAAACCTCAAAAGGTCTGTTAGTCCATGGTTAATGCTCAGTAAGGTATTCAGTGTTCAAATCCTGTATAATCACATATATGAGGAGAGTTTAAGCAGAACTGGGAGGAGCAGAGTTATAAGGAAAGAGGGCAAAGAAGAAGCTTGAGTTGTAATGGTTAAGAGGCTACTCCTGACCCCTCAATCCACCAGATAAAAGGCAGAGACCCTACTGTGAGAGCCCACTTTCCCACCCCAGAGATTTCATAGGCACACCTGCCCCTCTGACTCTGGAAGTCAGCTGAGCTCACGCCTCCACTGCAGCTGCAGGCCCATTACTGAAGAGAGTCCACCTAGTGGAGAGTGAGGCAGAGAAATTCAGTGGATAAAGCCAGAAGGTTCTGAGTTGTGTTTTTTCACTACAGTGAGCATACTGTGAAACACAATGCTAATTGCAAGAGGTTAGTTTTCTTCACCTGACTTTATTATAAGACATTTTAAGGGTTCATTAATGATTCCTTGCCCATTTAGTGTTCATGAGAAGTTCACCTGCCTGCTTTATAATCACCTGGGATGTCAACTTGCAGATCCCTGGATCCTACCTCAAAACTATTCTCTCCTAATATCAAGTGTTGCCTGCTTACTGAAGGACAGTATTAGCCAAGGAATACAATTCCAGCTAACTCTGAAGAATACCTGAGCACCAGGGGCCTAAACTGACCTCTCAGTCATTCTGCTCCTGATCCCATCTAGGGTGGGCCATTGATTTTGTAACCAACAAAAGGTATCCTCCTCCCTCGTTTGGTTCCTGGGCAACCAGAGTCCTGCTGTGTGCTTTAGACAGGCCAGGCTCGGCCCCTGGAAGCCAGCCTCCTCGCTCAGCACTTCCTTCTGAACTTCTCTCCCCAGGGTCAATCCTCCAGAGGGTGGAGAGGGTTGTGGTAGGCACTCCAGACCAGGGGTGGGGAAGGGAGGTGCTCCTTTGGGGCGACAAAGAGCTTGGAGATGCTGGCCAGAATGTCCCTACGCGTGTGCTGGAGGCCCCTCGAAGTGAGGATGGAGACACAGGACACGAAAGAAAGTCGAACCGGTGTCCTCTGTTTCTGCTTCTGGTCCGAGGCGTAAATGGCAGGGATGGCCTGAAACGCTGACTCTACTAAAGAAAAGTGAGTAAGCATTCTCTTCTGGGTGAGTGTATTCCCTGTTTGCACAAGAGAGGGAATTCAGGAGGCCCACAGTTAGCCCGGGACCCTTTGGTCACGGGGGGTGGAGTGGGGGACGTTAACCTGCTCCCCACCCGTGGGACTGTCTGGCCTGAAGCATCCGCGTTGCTGGGGTTGGTGAGATATGAGACTCATGTTCCAGGGGCTCACGGCACAGCTGCAAGATCATCCTTCTTTTCATGATGACCTTGCGCAGGGCATCCTTTTCTCATCTGTGCCATAACCTTGTCTCGAAACTCCAGCTGCAGAAGACCGTTTCTCGCTTTCTAGGCACAGACGAATCCCGGCGGACCGCGGGACTTTCACATTTCCCAGTTCTTCCCGCCTGTAAACCACATAGGAGCCTCTCAGGCACTTTCTCAGATGCAGCTCGGAAGGCAGACTCCGGCAAGGCTTTCCGCTTCAGCGAGGCGCCACTCCGCCCGGCCGAGGGCGGGGTCACCAGGCGCCACCGAGAGCGCCAGCCTGGGTTTCCAGAGGACTCCGAAAGGAACAGGTGCCTGGCTGAAACCCGGAGCCTTCGCATCTCCCTCTCCCCTCCAAAGGAAGGACGCCTGAAATGTTCCGGGCCTGGGACAACGGCCGAGGACCTGAAAACACCAGGGCTGGGCGAACCGGGGTTCTGCCCCTGCTTATCCGCCGTAAGGTCGGCCTGCGTGAACCCGATCCCACCCTCAGAGCCTATCCACCGTCTGGTCCAGCCTTCCCTCCGCGCTCTGCGCCTGGACAGACCAGGCCGACCACACGATGTCAACCACGCTTAGGAGCCCTGGGCGCGTCGAGGAGCGCCCCCTGGCCAACGCCCGGCCCTCCTCCCCATCTTCGCAGGCTGAGCCCTTGCCCCTCTCGGCCCCCAGAGCCCCCGCCGTCACCCAGCTGGCCAAGTCCTTCATGGCTCATTGCAGAGATGCCGCGCTATTATTAATGGGGGTGGAGAGGGTGGGAGGTCAGATGTCCGCTTTGCTTTCAGCAGCGGCTGGGCGTCCTGGCTGAGAACACGGACCTGGGACTCCAGTCCCGCCCTCCCCGGGGGCTGCCAGGGCCCAGGACACCTGCAGCCACAGGCCAAGTAGTGCCCGGAGTGGGGGCCGGGGTGGGGTTGGGGTCGGAACCCAGGCCGCAGCTCCGCGCGCCCCGGCACTTACCTTGCCTCTGGCTAACAATTCCATGATGTAGCCAAATTCACTAGTCTCCCCCGACTCAGACATGGTTAAGATCCTTCGCAAACTCTGGAGGAAGGAGGCAGGTGCACCGAATTTGTCCTTTTTCTCTCTTTTCTCTGCCTTTAGCCTGAGTTTTGCCAAGCGCCCAGCCAGGATGCTGTTAACGAGGAAAAATGAGAAAGCGAGGGGGGAAAGCAAAATGCGGAGTTGGGTGAGAGGAAGGCCATGGAGGGCTCCTGGGCAGCCACGACTGTTAGCTCAGGACAGGGCGATGTAACGGAACAAACGAAGGCGGCGGCGGCGACCGTGAAATCCACACCAGGCGGAGCCCGGCTCGGAGGCCCCGCCTCCTCGGGGGTCGCGGCCGGCGCCTCCCGCCAGGGGCTCAGACGGCCGCGGAGACAAACACCGACACAAAAGCGTGTCTGCTCCCGGCGTGGCGCCGACCCAGCCCCGACACCCACTGGCTGGTTAAAGCTGTCCTTTATCCGAAGCCTGAGACGGTGGCCGTCCGGAGCTCTTCCTGCAAGGCCCGGGAAAAAGCCCCATCCCGCTGTCTGGAGGTGTGAGGGCAGAGAGAATGAATGCAGAGCAGGCACAACAAAGGATCTGGCTGACAGCGCCGGAAAAAAAAGAATAAGTGAGGGCCCAGGAAATGGCAACGCCGCATCTCGAGTCAGCCTTCCTGAAATCCGATAGGTAACAAAGATCAAGGCAGCGCTCCTGAGATGAGAACTAACACCAGGGGTTGTATTTTAAACACACAAAGTGTGTAAGGTCGATTATATCTCTATATCCTCTTGATGCTCAACTTCCCTTTAAAAAAAAAAAAAAAAAAGACGATTCTGGCCATACTCCTAACTCACCTTCCAATTATTTTCATTTCATGCAGTTAAACATTAAGTGCTGTGCTTCTCACATTTTATACTTCTCTTTTAAAATAGCAGCTCCCGTAGCAGCCTGCAGCTGAAACTGGCCTCTAGGCTTCTCTCTGCTTCATTCAAACCTGACAATCTTTGCTTCTCTTGAGAAGAAAACTTGGCTGAACAAAGTCAGGTTACTCTATTCCTGCACTATATGCAGTCTCTTTATCGTTCTTGAAAAGGAGAAAAGTGATAAGGGCATGAACTTTTCTCTTAAAAAAAAAAAAAAACCTTTCTTCTCTGGCCCAGAAATCCAAAAGTATATAATGATTTCTCGTTTCCCTACATACTTCTCCATGAAGCTCTAACAATGTTGCCCCTTTCTTCCACCAGAACTCCTTCTTCAGTGAGTTACTTCCCTCTCCGCCTTTTTGTTGGTGGTGTTACTGTCCTCTCTGAGTTGCTGCTGATCCCCTCTTACAGCAAGCAGCAAAAGTTAATGTGCTGGGGGTTCACAGTGAGGGCTCAGTAGAAACTGAGAAACAAGCATATATCTTGCAGATAAGCTTCTTGTCTTTCTCAGGTTCTGTAGAATCTTGGTATGTCCTTTGCTTCCATATGAAAAGCTAGGTACAGAATTCAAGTAAGATCTGTGGCATTCACGGAGAAGGCAATGGCACCCCACTCCAGTACTCTTGCCTGGAAAATCCCATGGACGGAGGAGCCTGGTAGGCTGCAGTCCATGGGATAGCTAAGAGTCGGACATGACTGAGCAACTCCACTTTCACGCATTGGAGCAGGAAATGGCAACCCACTCCAGTGTTCTTGCCTGGAGAATCCCAGGGAAGGCGAGCCAGGGAAGGTGGGCTGCCATCTGTGGGGCCACACAGAGTCGGACACGACTGAAGCGACTTAGTAGCAGCAGCAGCAGGAGCTGTAGCATTCATGAATGGATTCCTCCAATACTTGATGCTAAGTTGTTTCAGTCATGTCGGACTCTGCGATCCTATGGACGGTAGCCTGCCAGGCTCCTCTGTCCATAGGATTTTCCAAACAAGAATACTGGAGTGGGTTGCCATTTCCTTCTACACCAATATTTGATAGATTGCCAGAAAGAGGTATTGCTTTAAAAGAGAAAGTTTCTTCACACCCAGAAATAATAAAAATCACAAACAACTAGTCTTGTGTCTGCGTGGCACACAGAAAGGAGGAAGAAAGAGACAAAAAGAAGTCTGACGCCTCCCTTTAGAAAGCTTTCTCCAAAACCCCATCCAATGACCTCCCCTTACATGTCCCTTGTGAGGACTGGGACATATGTCTTTATCCCTAGCCACAAGGAAGGCTGAGAAGGTGATTCTTTTACTCTGGGAACACTGCCACTCTAAACAAAATCCAGGGTTCGTTAGTGAGGAAGAACAGATACTGAGTAGGAAACTGTCAGTTTTGGCTACCCCTGGGGTAAATCCACTCAGTTTCCCGAGTTTCAATCTTCTCTTTTGTAAAATGACTGATGTTGAACTAAACGGTCTCTAAGCTCTTCATGGTCTTAGTGCTAATAATATCTCCCATTTAAGGATCCCTTTGCCACCTGCAGCACTAGCTGCTCCTCTTTTCCCCGAAAAAAAAAAAACTGCTATTATAAAAGATCTGTCTACCCAATCACTTGCTACTAGGAAATACTTCAGGCACAATCTGCTTAACAGTTGCCTGAATTCCGCCTGCAAGACCAAGATGGGCCTGGGGGCAAGGGTCTTAGAATCAGCTGCTGTAGAGGCAGGGAGTGAAGATGCCCATGAGAGTCTAGATAGGTGTCCACAAGTTGAACACTGAGCATTTATGTATTCAGATGCCTGGTGGTATTTACCGCTCTTTATTTAGTCAGTGTGTGAACAGCACTATGGAGCATTAAGAACTTTTCAAAGATGTGCTGTGTGCTTAATTGCTCAGTCGTGTCTGACTCTGTGTGACCCCATGGACTGTAGCCCACCAGGCTCCTCTGTCCTTGGGGATTCTCCAGGAAAGAATACTGGAGTGGGTTACCCTGCCCTCCTCCAGGGGATCTTCCCAACCCAGGGATTGAACCCAGGTCTCCTGCACTGCAGGCGGATTTGTTACCATCTCAGCCACCAGGGAAGCCCTTTCAAAGATGAGGGGCGTACAAAATGAAAACGGCATTAACACTTCCCGACGTTCTCTGTACGGACTTCTAAGACACAGGGTCAGGCACCCAACAAAACTTGCTTTATTATTTCTCTTATTTCTAAGAAGACAGTAAGTATACAAAGTAATATCTAACTTCATTCCCCAAGAGAAACCAAAATTAAGAAAAAACTGAATTCACATTTCTCGAAAATAATAAAGGTAACAAGGCAGGTGCTGCTTCACAGCAAACTTACCCACCTAAAAGGAAGGTATTTAATAGAGGGATTACATGATGTGTGAATTTTTCACACTGAGAAGTCTGGCAATATCGAGGAGTCCCTCGCTGTGGGAAATCTAATTGCCAGTTTCCATCTAACAGACATAGCTTTTCACTATAACGGCTTGACTGCCACGTGGATTACTGAAATAATTGTAACCTATAGAGAGCCACGGGCTTCCCAGGTGGCACTGGTAGTAAAGAACCTGCCTGCCAATTCAGGAGACATAAGAGACACGGGTTTGGTCCTTGGGTTGGGAAGATCCCCTGGAGCTGGGCATGGTAACCCACTCCAGTATTCTTGCCTGGATAATCCTGAAGCAACTTAGCACATGTAGAGAGCCACAACTTTTAGCTTTGGCACTGGTAGTAAAGAACCTGCCTGCCAATTCAGGAGACATAAGAGACACGGGTTTGGTCCTTGGGTTGGGAAGATCCCCTGGAGCTGGGCATGGTAACCCACTCCAGTATTCTTGCCTGGATAATCCTGAAGCAACTTAGCACATGTAGAGAGCCACAACTTTTAGCTTCATTTTCACCCAAGACACCCTATTTTCTCTTCCTTGTAGTACACAACATAATAGTTTTAACAAATAATACAAAAAGTACCCATTCCAATTTTTTTATGGCTGTGGACACAAATAAATAATTGTACAAGTTTAGAAGTTGAAATCTATGATGATGAATGTTTAGCAGTTTAAGACTTAGAGACCGGAATTAGGGATATAAAAATATCTTGGCTTTAATAAACTTGCGTATTTACTTCAGTGGTCTTTGAGTACAAACACATTATAAAATATAGCTTTCTGACACAAATGCATCTAGCACCTACGCACAGAAAGGTCATTTAAAAAACAATTTTTAACAGCTTTACGGAGGTACAATTTATATACCATAAACCCCACCAATTATAAGGGTATAATTTAGTAATTTTTATTAAATTATGGAGTTATACAGGTATCTCATAATCTATTTCTAAAACATAGGACTAGTTCTCCATTTATTGAGATTTTCTCTAATTTCTCTAGCTGTGCTCGATAGCTTTTAGTATTCAGATATATTGCACTGCTTTTGTTAAATGCATTGCAAAGTATCTTATTATTGTGAAAGTAATTGATTTCTTAATTTCATTTGGGGTTGTTTATTGTTTGTACATAGAAATGCAACAAATAATTGCATGGTAGACTGTATTTTGCAATATTGTAAAATATATTAATTCATAATTAGAAAAAGTTTTACTTTTTCCTTTCCAGTTTTTAATACCTTGATTTTTCTTGCCTTATCGCTTTAGTTAGAACCTCTATTATAATACTGAATAAAAGTGGCAAGAGTTGACATCCCTGCCAATTCCTAATGGTGGGGGAGAAGCACTCTATCTTAACCATAAATATTGGTTTAATTACATTCCATAATTTTAGTACACTGTGGGTTTGTTTTACTCATTTAGAAACAATCTTGGATTTCCCTGGTGGTCAGTGGTTAAGAATTCACTTGCTAAGGCAGGGGACATGGGTTTGATCCCTGGTCTGGAAGATCCCACATGCCGTGGGGCACTAAGCCTGTGTGCCACAACCACTGAAGCCCCTTCGCCCTAGAGCCCTGCTCCCCAAGAAGAGGGAGCACCCTGGTGAGAGGCCCGGGCACCGCAGCAAAGGGTCGCCTGTCACCAAGACTAGAGAAAGCCTGTGCACAGCAACGAACACCCAGCACAGGCAAAAGTAAAAATACATACATTTTTTTAGAGAAATGTTTTCTAATTTCCCCTTTTCACAGGCTATTTAGAAATATATTGCTTAATTTCCAAATTATTCCAACTTTCTAAATAATTTAGATTTCCCATTATTTCTTTCAGTTGATTTCTCATCTAATTTGAACAAAAATCATTTTAAAAAATGATTTCAGTGTTTTTTTAATATATTAAGGCTGTGGAGAAATTGGAAGCCTAGTATATAGCTGGTGGAAGTAGAAAATGATGCAGTGAGAAACAGTTTAGTGATCCCTCGAAAAGTTAAACATAAAATTACCAGCAATTCCACCTCTCAGAAGAACTGAAAACAGGACTCAGGAGATACTTGCTTGCACACAAGTATTCACTGCTGCATTTTTCACAGTAACCGAATGATATAAACAACCCAAATGCTGATCAACATATGACTGGATAAACAAAATATAGTATAATAGATACATATAATGGAACATTATTTGTCTATAATATGGAAGGAACTTCTGATATATGTTTACAATATGGACAGACCTTAAAGACATTAGGCTAAGTGAAATAAGCTCGACACAGAAGGACAAATACCGTGTAATTTCACTTATATAAAATGTCTACAATAAACAAATTCATAGGAACAGAAAGTAGATTACATGGGCTGGAGGGCATGGGGAATGGAGAATTATCATTTAATGGGTCCAAAGACTATGCTGGGGATGATGAAAATTTGGGGTATAGATAATGGTGATGGTTGTACAACATTATGAATGCAAATAATGCCAATGAATTACACACTTAAAATAGTTTTGAAAAATTAGGTGCCTGGCCCTTGGGTTGTAGTTTACTGTTTCCTAAAATATTATGTTTTGGGTAATATTCCATGTATGCTTAAAAGGCAAGCGCATTCCGCTGTTGGGTAGAGGATTCCATGTCTCAGATCTTTGTTCTTCCTCTGTTCCTCCTTTACTGTATTCTTTTGTGTTTAATATTTTTTTAATGAACCTATTTCATTCTTCTGTTGATTTTTAACAATTCCTATTTCTTAATAGTTACTTTAAGAGTTATGATATAAACATTACCTGTCACAATCTACTTTAGGTTAATAGTGACTTAATACCAGTAAAATATAGCAGCTTAAGAAGGTAGTTCCAATTCTCCCCCCTCAATTGCCATATATATTATGTATGTATAACACCTATGTATGTTATAAACCCAAGAATGCATTCTTATAATTAGCACTTTACACAGTCTAACATTGTAGTCTAAGACTGCAAAAGAAATTGAGTTTAAAAACATATGCACACAATTTGTTTACTCACAATTTATCATTTCTGGTACTCAACATTTTCTGCTATCTGTAGTCATTTCCTTTCATTCTGAGAAACTCCTTTAGTATATTTGCAAGACAGTGTGATAGCAATGAGTTTCTTCAATCATTTAATTAATCTGTAAATCCAAAATAATCACAATAAAAGTACTCACAGGATTTTCCAGGAATTTGCCAAGTTAATTATAAAATTAATTCAGAAGAGAAACACACAAGATTTTAGTGAAGACAATTTATAAAAGAACAATGCTGTAGCAAATATAAAAATGAAGCCATAATAATTAGAACAACTGGTATAAGAATAGTAAGTAGATCAATAAGACAGAATAGAAAATCTAGATTAAAACTTGTGCTTAGATTTTACATGATTTATATTTATTTTCTAAGTAATACAGGTGATACTTCAAATCAGTGATGAAAGGGTGGAGAGCAAGGTGATGGAATAGGAGGAGGCAGAACTCACCTGCCCCTGTGGACACATCAAAAATACAATTACATGTGAACAATTCACACTGAAACTAATTGGAGACTGGCAAGAAGACGGCCATACAACCAGGGCGGAACGAAAGATACATGCAGCAGAATCAGGTGGGAAAGGAAGGGAAACTGTCAGGTTGGGACCTGCGGTCCTGGGAGAGTGTCAGAGGCAAACAGGCATTACACGGGTGGAGATTCACCCTGGGAGTGAGTCATTCAGGCACAAACCGGCACCCTAGCCCTGGGGTCCAACACGGGGAGGACAAGCCCCTGTGCTGGTGGGGCTAACAGGAGGCCTGCAGAAAGCCGGGACTCCACTCGTGAGGAGGACGTGGCCACCAGCCTGCTCCCGAAGTTCAGAGGCAAACAGGCATTACACGGGTGGAGATTCACCCTGGGAGTGAGTCATTCAGGCACAAACCGGCACCCTAGCCCTGGGGTCCAACACGGGGAGGACAAGCCCCTGTGCTGGTGGGGCTAACAGGAGGCCTGCAGAAAGCCGGGACTCCACTCGTGAGGAGGACGTGGCCACCAGCCTGCTCCCGAAGCAAGGCAGAGACGGTGGATCGAGACGGCACACCGCTGCCCCCCAGCCTGCCCCAGCCTGCCCCAGCCTGAGACGGGTGAGAGCTTTAGCAGCTTGCATCACAACCAGCTCTACACTGGGCTGGGGGCTGCCAAGGCTCAGGGAGAGGGCTCAGCAGAGAGACCACATGTGACTCAGGCCTGACATGACATCCGAGCAGGGCAGGGGCAGCCGTCACTCGTTCTTCCATAGGCGGCACATCCGAAAGCAGCCTGGGTCTCTGACTCCAGCCAGACTGCTACAGGCCATGCCCCAAGTCATGCCAAGGGCCCACACCAGCCCTCTTTGTCCAGCACTGCCTCCCCATAGGGTGAGGGGACTGGTGCCAGGATGGGCGGGAGAACACACTAACGGGATGGAACCAGCTCAGACCCAATCCTCAAGGCTTCCGCTCCGGTAACCCGGGACCCAAGCCAGCCCCTGACTGGGTGATGATGGCCACGGGAAAGACAGGAAGACCTAGCTCACACCAGGCTCCAGCCCGAGCCCCTCCAACTCAAGCGCACCTCCTACCAAGCCGATAGCTGCCAGCACACCCTGGGGAAGACGTGACTCAGGACCACGGCAGATTCAGCTCTCTTGCCGAAGCCACTGGGCACTCACTGAATGAGGATGCTCCCACATAAGGACACTCCTTCAAGACCACAATGGGTAACTGTCTCACATGATTTCATAGAGACAAAGTAAAACAGAATGAGAAGACAGAGGAATCTGTCCCAATTGAAAGAGAAAAAGAAAACCCCTTAGGAAAAAAATGAAATAATTTACCAGGCAAATAATTCAAAGAATTAGTAATATCAGTGTTAACTGAGGTACATTTTTTGTGAAAGAAAAAATATCTCTTTAGTAGAAGCCACTAATCTCATTCTAGAGGGCTCCATTCTTATGACCTAATCACCTCCCAAGGAGATCAGTCCTGGGTGTTCATTGGAGGGACTGATGTTGAAGCTGAAACTCTAATACTTTGGCTATCTGATGCAAAGAGCTGACTCATTTGAAAAGACCTTGATGCTGGGAAAGATTGAAGGCAGGAGGAGAAGGGGACAACAGAGGATGAGATGGTTGGATGGCATCACCGGCTCAATGGGTTTGGGTGGCCTCCGGGAGTTGGTGATGGACAGGGAGGCCTGACGTGCTGCGGTTCATGGGGTCGCAAAGAGTTGGACACGACTGAGTGACTGAACTGAACTGAATCACCTCCCAAAGATCTACCTTCTAATACCATCACAATAGGGGTTGGGATTTCCAACACAAGCACACTGGAGGAAACACACACATTCGGTCTAAGGCTGAAGGCTATCTGTTTATCTTGGTTGTAGTCACACTGTTGAGCTCTGTTATTATTTCTGATAGTTTGCTAGTTGAGTCTCCTGGAATAAAAAAAAAAAAAAATTCTATTATCTGAATACACATAGCTCACTTTTCCTATTCTTTGCCAATAGAGAATTTTTTACCCATTTTGTTATACTTTTCATTATAATGTTGGCTAGCAGAAATGATAAGTCATTCTGGACTTATTTCTGATTTTAATGGAAAGCTTCCAAATAGTTCATCTTTGTAGTTGAGAATTTGGGGGGGTTAAGGATTTGAGGTTAATTAATCCTTTATTGGGGTAAGAAAGTTTTTTCTATTCCTACTATGCTAAAAAGAATTTTTTATTAGATATACGTGTTGAAATTAATCGAATTCTTTCTGTTTACATGATTGTAGGATTTCCATTTTTAATCTAGTAATAGAGTGAATTATGTCAATTTTTTCGCAGTGTTGAATCTCTTCTGGGATGAGTCCTGCTTGGCTATGATATATAAATCTATTGACACATTACTGATGTACCAACATATTCTTCAGTATTTTTGCTTCAGTGTCCGTGTTTGTCTCATTTGATCACTTTCTGGGGGGCTAGGATTCTTCCTGTTCCCTGTATGCGCCCTGAGTCAGCAGCACATTTGAAGTCATTTCCATTTTTAGCTTAGTAGCTTTTCTCTGTTAACATGATTCCATCTGCTTTGCATATATTTCAGGATTCCTTATAATAATTTCTGGCCTGCCCAGTGTATCGATTCCTGTTTCCTAGTACTGCCATGATTTTTTTAAAAAGCAAAACAGATCTGTCGTTTCCAGGAACCTGAAATGGAAGGAACAGAGGTCTTTGCATGGCTGTTTTCCATCTTCCTCAAAATCCAAGGTTGATGCCATTTTAGCCAATCTTGCTGGAATCTAATAATTTCTAGTATTCTCTGATCAGTTTACCTATCACCAGAAGCTAAACACATCTACCTAGTAACATTTTCTTCTCTTTCTAATGTGGCTTTTGGTTAAATTCCATAAAATGTTAGCTGTTAGGAATAAAGGTAGTCATACATTAGCCAAAGTTGTCTGTTATAGAGATAAGTCACAATTTGCCTTCCCTAGATGACTAGTCCTCAACACTCAGTTGGGACAAATTCTTAGACTTCCTTAGAACGAACCAGCTTGATCAGCTACCAATCTTTTTTTCCCTTCTGCATCAGAATAAGGATTTTTTTTTTTTTTTCCCAAATGAAATGTTAGTTACCTCAGCAACATTAAGAAGAGCTTTCTTTTTAAGTCCCCTTTCCCTTGAAGTGAAAAGGATACTGTATTTTCTACCAGTTTCTTTTCTTCAGAAGTCTATCACAGATAATCTTTGGCCCAAATTGGGTAGCAAACTGCTTTGGGGTGGTTTGTTGAAGGACAGAGGATCAATTCTTGTCTCAGAGTTTCCCAGACTACAAAGTTGGAACTGTGTGCACATATCCTAAACTCGTCCTCAGTCTGGGAGGACACAGTTGTTTCTCAAGCAAGTAAGACTGGGCCCAGAAGGAAGCCTGGAATGGCCAGTTCCAGCTATCTTAGGAGCCTGAGGTCCCATCAGCCAAGCTGCTGAGCATAGAGACGAATGCCTGCATTCCATGTCCATTCACTGAGTCCCGATAAGTATAACAACAACATTCATTCATTCATTCATCAAATATGACTGACCACCTACTGTGTGAGCAGCAGTGTTCTGGCAGTGCAGATTCAGCAGTGAACAAGATAAGCAAGACTCTTAAAATATAAATGCCCTTTCAGTACTATGCTGTGCTTTAAAAACTTCAGTTTTGTATTAGACTTTTTGATGCTGAAGGTAACATGATCTGGCAGGGAAGGCAGAACTTTTTTTTCCTGCAAGGTACACTGTGAAATGATACACTATTTCTTTCCTAGGAAATGGGATATGCAAAGAGATCACTGGTTTGTTTGTCATTAGATATGGTAGAACTATATTAGATAACCAGGCTTCTTGTAACGAAGGTCCTGAAAACTAACTCCACACCCTGTCCCCAACCTGTTCACACTGGGACATAATTCTTTGGGGGATGGATGACACCTTCTATAAGTACGGGGAAGGTAGGGTTAAGAGAGGAAGCTGCCTCTGATCAATAAAGCTGCGACATCATCATAAATAATTTAACCACATACTCCGTTTTTGGTTTCTTTGCCCTTCTCCTCTCATCACGCCTGCTTGTGTTACTGCCACAGAAGTTTGCTCTTTGCAAGGCTGAAGAATCTTCCCACAGGACCTCAGTCATTCTCTGGGGGCAAAGGTCCACTTTGTATTGCCTCACAGGTTAGCATCAGTGTTTTTTAACCATCCTGAAGAATCTTGAGTCCATTGATGCTTGAGATGTTACAAGCCAGGGATAAAGGAAATTACTTAGTGTTGTAATAAATGGGCTGGCTCTAGACCATTCTCCTCTAATTCCTTGTTTATTGTAGAGGGTTGTTTCTTTTGTGAGAATTGTGGGAGGGAAGACGTGGGAGGAAGGAGAAGGGGTCATTTTCAGGATTCAGATCTGGTATCAGTTTTAGCAGCAGTGAGTGAGGAGATGGGGTTGTATTCAAAGGAAGAAATTAGTGTAAGATTATCACATAGCAGAGTTCATTGGCTTTGGTAAAAGTGATACGTGCGTCTATTATTTTCTTTTGAGACAAAACATATTTCAAAAATCCCCTTCTTGTGCCACTGTTCCTCAAGAAAGAACACAGATCCTATCTCCATTAATTTGAAGTTAAAAATGTCAACATCAATATCGGCCACCAATTTACTGGTTAATCCAAGTATTGATATTTGATAGGGCTTCAAGTAGTGGTGTTCTATTATAGAGGGGAGAAATGTCTGGGGAGAAATTTACAGAGTAGAAAAACATGGTACAAAAGAGACTCTAAACATCATCCTATAAAAACAACATTGACTTTGAGCAGTAGGAAGGACAAGCTTTTTTTTGGTCAAGAAGCAGGCACATTTTCACTTACAATGAGCCAGCCAAGGCAGAGGTGAGCTATGGAGTATGTTCAAAATTTTAAAAATAGCACCTTGTCTGAATAAAATCAAGGGCACAGGGAAAACGCCTGAAACTTCTATTTATTAACCTACTTGCTGCTGTTTGGTAACTCCCACATTTACTCCCTTCTCAGGGAACACTCGGAGAAGGAAATGGCAACCCACTCCAGTGTTCTTGCCTCGAGAATCCCGGGGCCGGGTGGGCTGCAGCCTATGGGGCTGCACAGAGTCGGACACGACTGAAGTGCCTTAGCAGCAGGGAACACTCTCCTTCCGAGTTTGGCTATCCTCGCCGCCTCACCTCTCCTCGCTGACTTCATCGGCTTCTTATCTGAATCCAGAATTGAAAGGCAGGGACCTGTGTCTTCTGCGATCCGAAATAGATACGCTCTCTCTTTTAAGGACTCACATAACTTTTGCGGCCCCTCTCCTAACTCGCAGGTCATCAGCCGCTGGAGAAGCTCCCAGCAGCGCCAAGGCTCCTCGCTGACCGCTGCCGCCCCCTGTACGCTGGCAGAGCAAAGTGAGGACGGCCAGAGTTGGGCTGGATTGGCCAATGTCAGAAGGTAATTACAATTAGCAACAAACTGAGAGTAAACCACAGTATCCCAGCCTCGGGCGCTGACTCTGAACTCTCTCTTCATTTACCGAGACGTGCACAATTTTGAATTCTATCAGGGGAAACGCTACTATGACATTTCCCGTTACAGAGGATCCGACTATGATTTTCTTTGTAACATATTTCTGGAACACAGTGACTAAAAGTATTTCCTTAGAGATGCAGCAATACAGCTACATTAATATAAATTTAAAAATACATCCACGTGCTGCAAATGTTATCTATTTTAGAGTTCCCTCAGCTTGCTAGAGGGAAGTGTTGTATTTCACAAAGCCATTTCATATTATATTTACTGTTAAATAGGAAAATTGTTAACATTTATCTTCTAGTACTTATCTAGTACAATATTTATTTTCTTTGCCATATAGCAAAACATGTATTGTGAATCATTACATATAAGGGTACTAGAAGATAAATATTAACAATTTTCCTATTTATATGAAATGGCTTTGTGAAATACAACACTTCCCCCTAGCAAGCTGAGGGAACTCTAAAAAAATAGATAACATTTGCAGCACATCAGTTAGAACTGGACATGGAACAACAGACTGGTTACAAATAGGAAAAGGAGTATGTCAAGGCTGTATATTGTCACCCTGCTCATTTAACTTATATGCAGATTACATCATAAGAAACGGTGGGCTGGAGGAAGCACAAGCTGGAATCAAGAGTACAGGGAGAAATATCAATAACCTCAGATATGCAGATGACACCACCCTTATGGCAGAAAATGAAGAGGAACTAAAAAGCCTTTTGATGAAAGTGGAAGAGAAGAGTGAAAAAGTTGGCTTAAAGCTCAACATTCAGAAAATGAAGATCATGGCAACCGGTCCCATCACTTCATGGGAAAAAGATGGGGAAACAGTGGAAACAGTGTCAGACTTTATTTTTTGGGCTCCAAAATCACTGCAGATGGTGACTGCAGCCATGAAATTAAAAGACGCTTACTCCTTGGAAGAAAAGTTATGACCAACCTAGACAGCATATTCAAAAGCAGAGACATTA
>SJYX01018787.1:392580-406204 GCA_006410675.1 Oreotragus oreotragus | reverse complement strand
TGGACTGTGAAGAAGGCTGAGCGCCGAAGAATTGATGCTTTTGAACTGTGGTGTTGGAGAAGACTCTCGAGAGTCCCTTGGACCGCAAGGAGATCCACCCAGTCCATTCTGAAGGAGATCAGCCCTGGGTGTTCATTGGAAGGACTGATGCTGAAGCTGAAACTCCAGTACTTTGGCCCTCATGCGAAGAGTTGACTCATTGGAAAAGACTCTGATACTGGGAGGGATTGGGGGCAGGAGGAGAAAGGGACGACCGAGGATGAGATGGTTGGGTGGCATCACCGACTCGATGTACATGAGTCTGAGTGAACTCCGGGAGTTGGTGATGGACAGGGAGGCCTGGCGTGCTGCGATTCATGGCGTCGCAAAGAGTCGGACACCACTGAACTGAACTGAATGTGTACCTAGTTGAAATATTTGTATCTCATTCCAGAAGGAGTTTTAAGTTTTTTTTTTTTTCAATATATCAAATTTGTTTTAGTTGTATGAAAAGAAATTTAACTGTAAAAGTACTGATTGAGTAACAAACTCCATAATTAATAATTACCCCATTATTTTGTTAACACTGAGACAAAAATGACTATCATATATAAAGTATCCAACACCTAATAACTCTACAAGTATATATTCAATGAATGAATGACTATATCTACTTTATCTCTGGAGAAACTGAGGTCAAAAGAAAGGTTTTTAGCTATAATTATGTATAACTCAGGAAATTCTCTGAAAATATGATTCAAATATTCTTTTCCTATATTTCCTTAAAATATAAAGAAAGTTCTAATAATGGACATTTCCTCTTTGAAAGGGAAACCTGGGAGTAATGTTTTGTAGATAAAAAGCCTCAGATTAAAATTTCAGCATAAAAATAAGAAAATTATTTGATCTAAAATACCACTTCTGTGTTTCTTTTAATTATAAAAATCTGAAAAAATAGTTTAAATACTATGAGTTTACAGAGTCTCATCAATTATAACTTGAAACTGTGGATAAGAAAAAGCTGGAAATCTTAGTAAAGTTATAACTTAAAAAAAAAATTGCATACACCATCTTGTTCGTATTTTCCAAATGACTATTGCAAGTGGGAAATAAAACCGGAAATACAGCCATAGATTTACCTGCTATCAGCCCCACAGTTCTAATCTGAAAAGCTGTATTTTATGGCTGTTTTGCTGTTTAGTTGCTAAGTCATGTCTGACTCTTCTGTGATCCCATGGACTGTAGCCTGCCAGGCTCCTCTGTCCATGGGATTTCCCAGGCAAGAATACTGGNGCCCCACAGTTCTAATCTGAAAAGCTGTATTTTATGGCTGTTTTGCTGTTTAGTTGCTAAGTCATGTCTGACTCTTCTGTGATCCCATGGACTGTAGCCTGCCAGGCTCCTCTGTCCATGGGATTTCCCAGGCAAGAATACTGGGTTGCTATTCTCCAGGGGGTTTTCCCAACCCCGGAATGGACCCTGCGTCTCCTGCTTGGCAGACTTACCACTGTGCCACCTGAGAAGCCCACATTTTGGGGCACTTAAGTCTCAAATTTATTTTTTCCCCTTCTTTGTTATAGAACCTTGATCAACGTGCCCAGCATAGAGAAATAAAAACAAAACCCCAGTGGTCTTTGCAGCTAGAGGTAGTCAATGAGACGCCACCGGAAGTTGTTAGGTGCGGCTTCCAGGGAAGCCCCGTCCTTTCTTCTCTCCTAACTGAAACACAGTTCTGATGCCTGGCACTCCAACCCCCACCTCGGACTCCCGAGGACAACCTGAGGATAGAAGTCATGTATTAGGACAACTAGAGAAGGAAAAGAGATGAGTCCAGTTCTCTAGGAATCTTGGGGCTTCCGTTCTAGCCTTAGACGACCTACCCCACCACCCCTGTCTTCTTTTACTGAAGAGAAAATTAAACTCTAACCTGTTTAAACTACGTTTTTTGGAGAAGGAAATGACAACCCACCTCAGTACTCTTGCCTGGAAAATTCCATGGATGGAGGAGCCTGGTGGGTCCATGGGGTCGCAAAGAGTCAGACAGGACTGAGCAACTTCACTTTCTTTCTTTCTTTTCGAGTTTTCTGTTACATGCAACGAAATGTAGTCCCAACTGATAGAACCACATCATAGCTATTTGGCCTTTAGTTATTCATTTAACTTTTCTGTATCTCAGTTTACTCATCTGTAAAAATGGGCACAATAACAGTACTGGCTCAGAGAATTGTTATAAGGATTAAATGAATACATGTACAGTGATTAGAACTGTAACCAGAGCAGACTGAATGCTCAGTGAATCCTGTCTGTCACTCTTCTGCACTTGTATCATCCATAATAGCATACTTGGAGTTTAAATGTGAAAGGAGAGTGTGTGTGAAGAGGGAAACTCACGGAATTTGTTTCTTGCTGAGTCCTTCAGAGTCAGAGACCTGGGCAAAGGGCCTAACAGAACGCTGATGATACAATAATGCATGCTTCTCAATTAAAATCACTTTAGAGATTCACAAACACCTTCAGATAACCAAGTCCCTCTAGGCCTTACCAGAGCACTGAGATGAAGGTGAATGCTGAGGCTCGTTTGTGTTGGCAGGTCACGAGCTGATGGGCCCAGTGGCTGGAGCCCAAGTTCACTGTTACAGTGAGAGCCAGCTGGCTGGTTCCATTCCATGGCCTTAGACTGTGCAGTGTACTTAATTTAAGGGCTAATTGCCCTCTGAACAGGATTCCAAGTTTCAGTCATGTGGGAGAAGACACATGGGCACGTAACTCAGCCATGCTGGAGAAACTGTCTGCCTTCTCCACCTGCAAGCAGGTGCACGTGGGTTGTAACAGGCTTTTTTTGTGTGTGTGTGTGTTTTTTTAAGTGATTTCCGGAATCTTTTTCAGAAATCTGACTTTTTTCCCATCTGGCTTATTTAGAAGACTTCTGAGCTTAGGGTTTTAACTTTAGAGTGCCTCTCAGATTAGCTTCACTCCGATTTTAATATAAAAATGATGACAGTTGGTATGTACTGAGGCACTCACTCTGAGTCAGCACCATTGTAAGTGCTAACTCATACCATCCCATTTGATCCCCAAAAAACTCTGCAAGGCAGTTATTACCATATCCACTATATCCAGAGAAGGTTGCCCTAAGCCACAAACAGTGGGGTGACTTGCCCAGCATCCCTGGGAGAAGCAGCGGCAGAGCGAGGAGAGAGCCCACACTCAGCCTGCACACAGTACCTGTCTTGGTCATGAACTCTCTACTTCTGCCTCGACTCTTCAAGCCTCAGGTGGGTGGAGTGTGATTCTTTGACCTAGTCCCTTTAATTGTAGTCGTATTTTTATGACTTGTTATTCCACTCCTCCTTTACTCACAAAGGATGNGTACCTGTCTTGGTCATGAACTCTCTACTTCTGCCTCGACTCTTCAAGCCTCAGGTGGGTGGAGTGTGATTCTTTGACCTAGTCCCTTTAATTGTAGTCGTATTTTTATGACTTGTTATTCCACTCCTCCTTTACTCACAAAGGATGATAACATCTCTCAGGCAAGATCAAATACCAGGACTGTACTGTTTTTTGCGCTGGGGGCTTGTCGTCTTTGGTTGGTCCTTTACCTGAGTTCACTATCAAAAGCCCACAGCAACGTCTGGTCTGTGGCTCCAAGCCCACTTCTCTGGGGACATTTTTTCTGAAGAGTCCATTCCTGCTAGTGATATCCAATTGAGGAGAATGACGTCTTGTAACACGTGCAAGCATATGGCCTATTTCCTTGATACTAACTGGCATTATCAATGTATTGACAGCGTTCTGGCAGAGGCAGGGGGAGATAGGAAGTAAAAGCGTTTACAAAGCAGAAAGCTATAAAAATGTATTTTCCATCTGTGATCTTCCTCGCCAAACCCATCGTTGTTGTTTAGTCGCTGAGTCGTGGCCGACTCTTTTGTGACCCCACAGACTGTAGCCCACCAGGCTCCTCTGTTCATGGGGATTCTCCAGGCAAGAAGACTGGAGTCGGTTGCCATTTCCTTCTCCAAAGGATCCTCCCAACCCGAGGATTGAACTCGTGTCTCCTGCACTGGCAGGAAGACTCTTAACCACGGAGCCCCCAGAGAAACCCCCCAAAACCCACAACCCCAGTCTAATAATGAGGAAAACATCGGACAAATCCCAACTGAATACATTCTACAAAACGCCTGGCCAGTACTCAGAACTGTCCAGGGTATGAAGAAAAGTCTGAAAACCTGTTACAGTCAAGAGAAGACATGATAACTAAATGTAATGTGGTACCTTGAATGGGATCCCGAGACAAAAAAAGAACACCAAGCAACACCTAAGGAAAATCTGAATAGAGTTAATAATAATAAGAATGCATTAACAGTGGTTAAGTAATTGTAGCCAATATATCCTGCTAATGTAAGGTGTTAAGAATACGGAAAACCGCGTGAGGAGTGTTTGGGGACTCTCTGGACCATCTTTGCATTTTTCTGTAAATCTAAAACATCTAAAAATGAAAAGCTTGTTAACTTGGAGCAAACGTGAGAATCTGCTGGGCTGGCTGACATACTGTTCTTTCATTTACAGAACTCAACAGCCCTGTTGTCTGAAGAGCTGTGGGCAATTTATAAAGAAAGACACCTTAGTTTTCGTGTTTTGGAGCTATCCATGAGGCACAGTTTATGATCCCCGTCTTATGTAATCATGAGATCTTGCACAGGCATGGCTTGCTAAAGGTCACCGGGATGGGAGCTGAGCTGGGTGTGGAGCCCTGACTGCTAACCTCTCCTGGTACCCCTGCAGGCTAGGTGGGGAGATTGACGTCAAGTAGCACCCACCAGTACTGGCCTTAAGCTGAATGAGGTGCTCCCTGCTCAAAGGCTGCATGGTGCAGGTGGGGAAAGAGAAATATATCATTAGTTATTTTCAACACAAGAGCTAAGTACCAAGGCAGAGAAGTGAAGAGCATGGAGGAAGTTGAGAGGAAAGGCTCCCCCAGGAAGGAGGTGGCTATTTAGTCCTAGAAAACAAAATCTCAGCCTGAAGTGCAGGTGAGGCCTGCCTGGGGAAAATGTGTTTCTCCGTTCGTTAGGGGTCCTGCTGCGTCTGGCCTCTCAGTCCTCTTCGGGCCTCCTCTTAGGTCACGTGGAGGCAGGAGTGGGACTGCAGCACTGAAGCCCGCTTTCTGGAAAGGCAGTGATCTTACAGTCAGTGACCCAGACCCCGCGAGAGCATGGTAGGCCTCCGACAGACACGAATAGCAAAACAGCAAAAGAAGCTACTGTCCAGTTTGCTTGGCTTCCTCCAGTGTCTCTGAAGTATAAATGGAAAAGGGAAATCGTGCAGGATTTTCTGGACTGTGAGGTATGTTGGCACTCCTAGGAGAGTGTCGACAGCCTGAATTTTCTGTTTGTGCCTTTAGTGATTAGCTAGTCAGGACCACATGCTGCTGCTGCTGCTGCTGCTAAGTCGCTTCAGTCGTGTCCGACTCTGTGCGACCCCAGAGACGGCAGCCCACCGGGCTCCCCCATCCCTGGGATTCTCCAGGCAAGAACACTGGAGTGGGTTGCCATTTCTTTCTCCAATGCATGAAAGTGAAAAGTGAAAGTGAAGTCGCTCAGTCGTGTCCGACTCTTAGCGACCCCATGGACTACAGCCCACCAGGCTCCTGCGTCCATTGGATTTTCCAGGCAAGAGTACTGGGGTGGGGTGCCACTGCCTTCCCCGCAGGACCACATAGACTAATGCAATTTTCTTACACCCTTTGCCAGCAGGGCACAGGCAGGCCTTCGTAGGCTGTGAACCTCTCCTCGGGCCGTTTCCTCCCTGTGGGAGATGCAAAGAGTCATGGTAACCCTGTGCTCCTCTCTGCCGTGGTCTGAGGTACTGTACAAAGCCCATTTTTGCAAATGCGAGAGATTTTTTCCTTTGTAATAGTCTCTGAATTAAAGAAGCAGTTCCCTAAATGGGAGGTCTCAAATAAGTTGTCTCTGCTAGTTTTATTCTATGTATTTTTGAAATTATTTGCTCCTTTTCCTCGTTCTCTGAACGTGGCAAGCAGCCAGCAAGTGGGCCCCTCTTCCCTCCCTCCTTGGAGCCTTCTGTCACCACCAGCCCCTCTCGCATGTCCTAGCAGTTCCTGCTNCAAAAAAAGAACACCAAGCAACACCTAAGGAAAATCTGAATAGAGTTAATAATAATAAGAATGCATTAACAGTGGTTAAGTAATTGTAGCCAATATATCCTGCTAATGTAAGGTGTTAAGAATACGGAAAACCGCGTGAGGAGTGTTTGGGGACTCTCTGGACCATCTTTGCATTTTTCTGTAAATCTAAAACATCTAAAAATGAAAAGCTTGTTAACTTGGAGCAAACGTGAGAATCTGCTGGGCTGGCTGACATATTGTTCTTTCATTTACAGAACTCAACAGCCCTGTTGTCTGAAGAGCTGTGGGCAATTTATAAAGAAAGACACCTTAGTTTTCGTTTTTTGGAGCTATCCATGAGGCACAGTTTATGATCCCCGTCTTATGCAATCATGAGATCTTGCACAGGCATGGCTTGCTAAAGGTCACCGGGATGGGAGCCGAGCTGGGTGTGGAGCCCTGACTGCTAACCTCTCCTGGTACCCCTGCAGGCTAGGTGGGGAGATTGACGTCAAGTAGCACCCACCAGTACTGGCCTTAAGCTGAATGAGGTGCTCCCTGCTCAAAGGCTGCATGGTGCAGGTGGGGAAAGAGAAATATATCATTAGTTATTTTCAACACAAGAGCTAAGTACCAAGGCAGAGAAGTGAAGAGCATGGAGGGAGTTGAGAGGAAAGGCTCCCCCAGGAAGGAGGTGGCTATTTAGTCCTAGAAAACAAAATCTCAGCCTGAAGTGCAGGTGAGGCCTGCCTGGGGAAAATGTGTTTCTCCGTTCGTTAGGGGTCCTGCTGCGTCTGGCCTCTCAGTCCTCTTCGGGCCTCCTCTTAGGTCACGTGGAGGCAGGAGTGGGACTGCAGCACTGAAGCCTGCTTTCTGGAAAGGCAGTGATCTTACAGTCAGTGACCCAGACCCCGCGAGAGCATGGTAGGCCTCCGACAGACACGAATAGCAAAACAGCAAAAGAAGCTACTGTCCAGTTTGCTTGGCTTCCTCCAGTGTCTCTGAAGTATAAATGGAAAAGGGAAATCGTG
Organism: Oreotragus oreotragus; assembly: GCA_006410675.1. Classification (NCBI taxonomy): domain Eukaryota; kingdom Metazoa; phylum Chordata; class Mammalia; order Artiodactyla; family Bovidae; genus Oreotragus; species Oreotragus oreotragus. The sequence goes on along the minus strand of SJYX01018787.1, from coordinate 399,070 downwards.
CAGGATTTTCTGGACTGTGAGGTATGTTGGCACTCCTAGGAGAGTGTCGACAGCCTGAATTTTCTGTTTGTGCCTTTAGTGATTAGCTAGTCAGGACCACATGCTGCTGCTGCTGCTAAGTCGCTTCAGTCGTGTCCGACTCTGTGCGACCCCAGAGACGGCAGCCCACCGGGCTCCCCCATCCCTGGGATTCTCCAGGCAAGAACACTGGAGTGGGTTGCCATTTCTTTCTCCAATGCATGAAAGTGAAAAGTGAAAGTGAAGTCGCTCAGTCGTGTCCGACTCTTAGCGACCCCATGGACTACAGCCCACCAGGCTCCTGCGTCCATTGGATTTTCCAGGCAAGAGTACTGGGGTGGGGTGCCACTGCCTTCCCCGCAGGACCACATAGACTAATGCAATTTTCTTACACCCTTTGCCAGCAGGGCACAGGCAGGCCTTCGTAGGCTGTGAACCTCTCCTCGGGCCGTTTCCTCCCTGTGGGAGATGCAAAGAGTCATGGTAACCCTGTGCTCCTCTCTGCCGTGGTCTGAGGTACTGTACAAAGCACATTTTTGCAAATGCAAGAGATTTTTTTCTTTGTAATAGTGAGTCTCTGAATTAAAGAAGCAGTTCCCTAAATGGGAGGTCTCAAATAAGTTGTCTCTGCTAGTTTTATTCTATGTATTTTTGAAATTATTTGCTCCTTTTCCTCGTTCTCTGAACGTGGCAAGCAGCCAGCAAGTGGGCCCCTCTTCCCTCCCTCCTTGGAGCCTTCTGTCACCACCAGCCCCTCTCGCATGTCCTAGCAGTTCCTGCTTTCAAAGACAACGCCACATCTTACCCCAGAGAGAGAGTTAATACCCTTCCCTTCATGCTCATTTCCCTAAGCCCAGAAGAGGAAAGAGACTATTTGCTGGCGCTGGCGCCGGTGTGGTCTCACGGGCTGTGCTTCTTTGGTAAATTACCCCAATAACTGTTCAGCCTTTGGGGGAAATTGGTCTTTTATAACATCTTCCTTTTATGAGTCTTCCTACCAGTAAAATTTCTTTCATACCCAGAGCTGGATTTTAAAAATGGTGCATTTAAAAGGCTGGCTGAGGATGTATGTGGGGACACATACATAAGTTTACAATACCCAGGGGAAAAAAGGATACAATCTGAGAATGTGATTTTTAAAGTGAATGAAGACCAGCTAGGAATCAGGATTTTTTTTTAGCATCTTTAAAGAAAAGATAGTAATCAGTATTTAGAGTTGTACTGTTGAAAAATAAGCATTGAATGGTGGTTTACTAGACAGTAGTCATATCAGATGTGTTCATCCATAACTTATTTGATATGATTTAATTTCTCTTGTAATAACTTTGTTACAGTTAAAATCTATTAAATCATAAAAAGAGCATAATTGTACATCTGGCCTGAAGGATAAGAAATGGGGCATGTGCAAGCCTGCATTTCATGAAAACCAGCCACAAATCAGAGGAATACAAACAGAATTATTTTGAAATGACTTATAAATATTATATACATTACTGTTTTAGGGAAATAGCTTTCTTGTAAAAACGGCCAACAAGATTCACTGATTGATTTATCCAGTGAGCATGACTATCACACCTACCACTATGCAAGGATGAATAAACCAAAGCTGCTGACACTGAGCATTCACAGTCTGCCTGAGTAAACAGGTAACTACTGTCCAACCTGGGAAGTCATCTTGCTCTGCCCAGTTTAGCTGGGCAGGTGAAACCTAACTTTTAAGTTGACGGCTGAAGGGACAGGAAGAGTTCAGAAGGGCAGATGAAGAGCGTTCTAGGCTGAGAGGCAGTCTACGCAAAGGAAAGAACAGAGAGAGCAGAGTGCCTTCTGGTATGAGGGGTTGGAGGGAAGGGAAGGACCACAGGCAGTGCTGCAAAGCGAGACAGGGCTTAGCTCAACAGGGCCTTATCCCGCTTGCTAAGGAGGTACATGGTTACCCCAGGGACTCCACCCCTCAGACTTTAATGCTCACAAGACTTACTGGGGAGCTCACTGAAACACGCTGATTGGATGGGTCTGAGTGTCAGCTTTTCCAACAAGCACCAGGTGATGCTGCTGCTGCAGTATTTTTCAGGCCTCATTTGGGTAGCAAATAATCACCAATTTCAGCAGCTGGAATGGATCCCCTGTGTGCTAAGATATGCTACCGTTAATCCTTTGAGAACAAGGGTCTAGGGTAGGACATGGGCCAACAGCCTGGTGGGTTACAGTCCACGGGGTTGAAAAGAGTCGCACACGGCTGAGCAACCATCACTGGGGCCACAGAGCCTCTAGGATATTGGATGCCACCCAAAAGCTGCCTCCTGGGCTGACTGAGTGCCTTACAAACAAAACCTCTTATGTGTCCTATGCTGTGAGGAAGGTGGAGAAACCCAGCCGGCACAAGCAAGCAGGTCTCGCTGTAAGAATCACAGTCTGGTTTTCTACTGAGAAACCAGTGTTGCAACAAATAACCTGTTACCCTCAGTGGCTGATACTGGTTCTTGGCATGGCCCCAGGGCCTTCTCTCCTCAAGCATTAAGTGTCAGGAGATTGACATTTTGCATCCAGTTCACCTCTGCAGCAGACAGGTCATCCAGCTTGTGGTGGTGCCTGCAACAGCCCCACTTTACCGAGCTCAAAGTTGCCACTACGCAGAGGCGGCGAAGGAGTCGAGGAAATGAAAAATTCAAGATCTTGTTCTATGACCTCCCAGTTACTATTGTTTATTTTTATAAGTGATTTTAAGTCATTCCTTAGTCCTTTCTAAAAATATAGCATAGATGAAAAAAACATTTTTTCTTATAAAATATCAATATTTCCATATGGTAACAAACATTGAGCCAGCCTCCACTTCCTCAATATTCTCAGGAATGAAATAGAAATATGGAAAATGAATATACCAGGCTCTGTCAAAGAAAATAAAACTCAGGTTTCTGCTGAGTAGATTGGTCTTGAGGTCACCATCGTATATAAGCGTGTGGGTATAAACATTCACATGGATGTGGCTGTATCTGCAGGTCCATTTCTAGCAGTTAGACACATGTGTTGCCTCTGCAGACAGTTGCTGCAGGATGGGGGTCAGTGTGTCACTGTGGTCTTGCTTAAAAATTTTTTTATATGATCACTTACCTTTAAAAAAAGAGTAGACAGAGGTCACCATGATTGAAAAGCATGATGACATTTGCCACACCCTTTAGTCTGCTGGTTTGGGCAGTAACAATCATCTTGTCTTCCTGGAGAAGGAAGTGGCAACCCACTCCAGTATTCTTGCCTGGAAAATTCCATGGACAGAGGAGCCTGCTAGACTGCAGTCCATGGGGTCACAAAGAGTCAGACGCGACTGAGTGACTTCACTTTCCTTTCTTTCTGTCTTAAAGCTCTTCTTGTTCTATGTGTTTCAGGGGCAAAAAATGACAGTTGTCAGGTCTCCTGTCAGGCCTGAGTAATTTATTGAGGAAATAAATCTTTGAAATAAATTCCCTGTTAAGTCAGAATTTTTTCCAACTGTGTCCTTGGTTGAGTTTCTGCCTTCTCTTCAGACAACGGTGAAACAAAATCAAAATGAGATGTAAGGTTACAAAATAAAAACGAACTGGAGGGAAAGGCATGTTTTCTTTTTTAAACACAGGCTAACTTCATCATTAATGCCCTTCCTACCACTTGTCTCCCCCACATATACTATCACAAAACTCTGAGGCAAAGCACATTCCAGGTAGATGCTACACTATTAAAATTTAATGGATAATTTCCATTATGGTATTATATATTTATAAGCAGAGAAAAAGGTACTTCCATAGACACTATGAGTATTAAACATTCATAGACACTATGAGTATTAAACATGCAACAGTTATAATAACCCAGTTTGCAATCTCTGACCTACATGAAATCTCCTTTTAGTGAATTGGAGTGAGCTCTCTGAAGCCATTTAGACACTAACGTAAAGTTGGTACATGCCTGCTGTACAAATAAAAGCTGGGTTAATTCAGTCTGGAGCACTAAATTCTGTAATCTGTGTTTCCTCTCCTTATAGGAGGTAGCACCATGTTTGAAAAAAACTTAGCCAGGCAGTACTTCCTAAAACTCATTTGTCTACTTACATATTAATAGGTCCTCCACTTAGAAATTCTTTCTGCATTTTTTGGTTTCCTCTGTGACTGACTGAGCTAAAGTATTTTAATATAATAGCTAACATTGAGCCAAACCTCACTTCCTCAGTCTTTTCAATAAAAACATCTTCCATCTCCAGTGTTGGACATTAGCCTGCTACAGCTAGGTCTGACATAGAAAATCAAGAGCTACAAGTATCCTTTACCTGTATTTTCCCCTCTTCCAAATCTTCTGGCTTGTCAATACTGATGAACTTTCGGGTATGGGTGTGTGGGGCGAGGCAGGAGAGGTACACACACGCATTCTGACTGGCTCCTAAAGACCCCTGCTTGGAGCTATTATTTAAGATACATACATTTATCAGTCTGAAGTCACCTTAACATCATCTACAATCCAGGTTAAAATGCCCTTTGAATTACTTAATATAAACTCCTAAACCTGGTTTCTCATCAGAATTACCTGTGGTATTTAAAGATTCCTGTCTACCATAACCTTCTGAATGAAAAAGCTTTGGAGGTGAGCCTCACTCTGGTTCTTTAAAAGTGCAGCTCTGAATTTATCAATCCAAATTCTCAGTGAATCTCTAAAATATGAGAAAAAAATTTTGTATAACATAAACCATTATCAGAATTAACAAAATTAAAAACTTTAGTATCACTAAATACCTGCTGCTGCTGCTAAGTCACTTCAGTCGTGTCCGACTCTGTGCGACCCCATAGACGGCAGCCCACCAGGCTCCCCCGTCCCTGGGATTCTCCAGGGAAGGGCACTGGAGTGGGTTGCCATTTCCTTCTTCAATGCATGAAAGTGAAAAGTGAAAGTGAAGTCGCTCAGTTGTGTCTGACTAGTAGCAACCCCATGGACTGCAGCCTACCAGGCTCCTCTGTCCATGGGATTTTCAAGGCAAGAGTACTTGAGTGCGGTGCCATTGCCTTCTCCGCACTAAATACCTAGTTCATGTCAAATTTTCCTAGTCCTCTCAAAAATCTTTTGAAAGTTACTTTGTTCAAATCAGGACCCAAACTCAAATTAGGTGCATGTGTTATGTCTCTCATTTCTTTTAATGGTCCACCTTATCGCTTCCCCTCCATTTCTTCATGCCACTGGCTTCCTGAAGAATCCAGATTCATCTTTAGGATGTGGTACCTCTGACATGGCTGCCTGCTTCCTCATGCTGCCATTTTACTTTCCCCATTTCACTGGTCAGATCTAGCTGTCAGATCTAGCAGACTGAGTAGATCCAGCCTCATCTTTGGCAAGGATGCTTTATTGCTAGTACAGAGTACCTCACAGGGCATCAATCAGGAGGCTCTACTGTCTGGACCTACATCCAAGGTCATAGCGGTGGCTGCGCAGCGCTGGAGCTGCAAGTGGCTGAGAGGAGCTACCCCACGTCCAAGGTAAGGTGCAGCGGCTGCACTTTGCTGGAGCAGCCGTGAACAGATATCCCACGTCAGGGTAAGAGACACCCCAGTAAGGCAGTAGGTGCTAAGAGAGGGTGTCAGAGGGCAAACAGACTGAAACCACAATCACAGACAACTAGCCAATCTGATCACAGAGACCACAGCCTTGTCTGACTCAGTGAAACTAAACCATGCCGTGTGGGGCTACCCAAGATGGACGGGTCATGGTGGAGTTCTGACAGAATGTGGTCCACTGAAGAAGGGAATGACAAACCACTTGAGTCTTGCCTTGAGAACCCCATGAACAGTATGAAAAGGCAAAAAGATAGGATACTGAAAGATGAACTCCCCAGGTCAGTAACTCCAGAAAGAATGAAGGGATGGAGCCAAAGCAAAACAATACCCAGTTGTGGATGTGACTGGTGATAGAAGCAAGGTCCGATGCTGTAAAGAGCAATATTGCATAGGAACCTGGAATGTTAGGTCCACGAATCAAGGCAAATTGGAAGTGGTCAAAAAGGAGATGGCAAGAGTGAACACTGACATTCTAGGAATTAGTGAACTAAAATGGAGTGGTTGGGCGAATTTAACTCAGATGACCATTATATCTACTACTGTGGGCAAGAATCCTTAGAAGAAATGGAGTAGCCATCATAGACAACAAGAGTCCGAAATGCAGTACTTGGATGCAATCTCAAAAACGACAGGATGATCTCTGTTCATCTCCAAGGCAAACCATTCAATATCACAGTTGTCCTATGCCCCAACCAGTAATGCTGAAGAAGCTGAAGTTGAACCATTCTATGAAGACCTACAAGACTTTCTAGAACCAACACCCAAAAAAGATGTTCTTTTCATTATAGGGGCTAAGCTAAGTTGCTTCAGTCGTGTCCAACTGTGTGTGACCCCACAGAGAGCAGCCCACCAGGCTCCTTTGTCTCTGGGATTCTCCAGACAAGAATACTGCAGTGGATTGCCAT
>SJYX01018787.1:313632-387871 GCA_006410675.1 Oreotragus oreotragus | reverse complement strand
TGGAATGTGAAGTCAAGTGGGCCTTAGAAAGCATCACTATGAACAAAGCTAGTGGAGGTGATGGAATTCCAGTTGAGCTGTTTCAAATCCTGAAGGACGATGCTGTGAAAGTGTTGCACTCAATATGCCAGCAAATTTGGAAAACTCACCAGTGGCCACAGGACTGGAAAAGGGCCGTTTCATTACAATCCCAAAGAAAGGCAATGCCAAACAATGCTCAAACTACTGCACAACTGCACTCATCTCACATGCTAGTAAAATAATGCTCAAAATTCTCCAAGCCAGACTTCAGCAATACATGAACCGTGAACTTCCTGATGTTCAAGCTGGTTTTAGAAAAGGCAGAGGAACCAGAGATTAAATTGCCAACATCCGCTGGATCATGGAAAAAGCAAGAGAGTTCCAGGAAATCATCTATTTCTGCTTTATTGACTATGCCAAAGCCTTTGACTGTGTGGATCACAAGAAACTGTGGAAAATTCTGAAAGACATGGGAATACCAGACTACCTGACCTGCCTCTTGAGAAATCTGTATGCAGGTCAGGAAGCAACAGTTAGAACTGGACATGGAACAACAGACTGGTTCCAAATCAAGAAAGGAGTATGTCAAGGCTGTATATTGTCACCCTGCTTATTTAACTTATATACAGAGTACATTATGTGAAATGCTGGGCTGGAAGAAGCACAAGCTGGAATCAAGATTGCCAGGAGAAATGTCAATAACCTCAGATATGCAGATAACACCACCCTTATGGCAGAAAGTAAAGAGGAACTAAAGAGCCACTTGATGAAAGTGAAAGAGTGAGAAAGTTGGCCTAAAGCTCAATATTCAGAAAATGAAGATCATAGCATCTGGTCCCATCACTTCATGGGAAATAGATGGGGAAACAATGGAAACAGTGGCAAACTTTATTTTGGGGGGGCTCCAAAATCACTGCAGATGGTGATTGCAGCCATGAAATTAGAAGACACCTGCTGCTTGGAAGAAAAGTAAGTTATGACCAACCTAGACAGCATATTAAAAAGCAGAGACATTACTTTGCCAACAAAGGTCCGTCTAGTCAAGGCTATGGTTTTCCCAGTAGTCATGTTGGATGTGAGTTGGACTATAAGGAAAGCTGAGCACTGAAGAATTGATGCTTTTGAATTGTGGTATAGAAGAGTAGTGAGAGTCCCTTGGACTGCAAGAAGATCCAACCAGTCCATCCTAGAGGAGATCAGTCCTGGGTGTTCAGTAGAAGCACTGATGTTGAAACTGAAACTCCAGTACTTTGACCACCTGATGGGAAGAGCTGACTCATTTGAAAAGACGCTGATGCTGGGAAAGATTGAAGGCAGGAGGAGAAGGGGTTGACAGAGGATGAGATGAGTTTGAGTGAACTCCGGGAGTTGGTGATGGACAGGGAGGCCTGGTGTGCTGTGGTCCATGGGGTCGTGAAGAGCTGGACACGACTGAGCGACTGAACTGAACTGTCTGATTATCCTCCTTTTAGAGACAGCGGGACTGACCAGTGGACTCAAGTGCGGGAAGTCTGAGCCTTCCATTTTATAGTTTCCCATCAATTTTTCTCCAAATGGCTTCAGTATCCACTGATGATTTTTGCCTAGAATCCATGAGAATTTATAAAATGGTTCTTTTCAACCACCGCCCCCTACTTCTCCCATCATTTCTTTTAAATTGAGACTTTTTCTGAAAAGAGGAAATTTCCCACATCAGTTAGGATTTGTTTACTCTGAAAATGCAGTTTGTTCAAGTACAAGCAATAGGAACGCTGACTTTAGAAATGGAGTCATGCTCTAAAATCATAGTATTTGTTTTCCTCTTTTGACATTTTGCTGTCCAAACTGACCATCATCCAAAAGCAAGTTTAGCCACGTATGGCCAGCCTGTGGTCCTCTGATCAGTTCCTGCCTTCCAGGTGAGCTCACCTTTTCTGGGGCGAGGAGCTGATTGGTTCTATTCCAGCTTCATGCAGCTCTGACATTGCAAAGTTCTTTATCTTTCTCATGTAGCGACTCCTTTATCAATTCCATTATTCAGAAAATATTACTTGTTTTTCATGTTTAAAGATTTGAGTGGTGCAGTTCCCGGTGGAGCCAGACTGTGACAAACGAGGGGTATACACAAGGATTAACCCTGAATCCTCGCCTGCTCTCTGAAGACAGCTCAAATAAACACAATAAACAAAGTGTTTGGTGACACGCAAATCAGCTTCAAGGAAGTCCTCTAGGCCTCACCTTCTTCCTGATGGCCACTCCCTAAGCCCCCAACAAACACATTCTGGAGTTGAATCTAAACCTTTTTCCACAAAATGGCTCTCAAGTATTTGAATGTGATATATATGGCCCATTTCTTCTTGTCCCCCTGGAAAGCCTAATCTTCCCACTCGTAACCATTTGGCTGTGTGGTCCTGTGAAACTGACAGAAAGAGCGTGGTGGTGTCACCACCTCCTTCCTTTCAGCAGCCCTGCTTCTACTGAAGGGATGCTTCAATAGGCAGGGGCTAACTGAGCAACCTGGTGGTATTTTTGCTTTTGCATTTCCTGTTCCACCAGAGGCACTCATTTACCTTGAGAGGTTTAGCATATTACAGCAAGGAGAAAGGGAAGCAATAAACCACCTTAGAGTCTGCAGCAAAATAAAAATCATAAAGCCAGCCTCTGTCACTTGAGAATTTTCTAAATCAAACTCCAGTTAACGTATCAAGGCAGTGGTAGAGAAGCTGGGAAACAAAGAAGTCTCTGCTACACACACAGATGAGAACTGTTACCCTCAGCCCTGGGGAAGTGCAGACGAGAGAGATGGAGTGGAGGTGTGTGGACAGCCTACTAGCAAGGTCTAGACAGGCGTGCAGGAAGAGAGCAGAGGCTGGCGCTGTCAGTGCTGCCCTTAGATCTGGGCAAGGAGGTCCCACTGCAGCGCTCCCCGTAGGAAACTGACGGGCCCCCTTTCTGAGCATTCCCCCAGGCACCAGGGATCATGGAACTCCAACGGGAGCCCACTTCCAGGACCTACATGTGGCTCTCGCTGGACTGGGCTGCTAGTGTGTGTGCACCCTGGGGCCCGAGGTGTGATGATGGAGCAGCTGCCTGGGGGAGCTCGAGGCGATGGAATCTTGTCACAAGCATAAGGGAGCCAGCCCTTCAAGGTATGGAAGGGTGCCTACATTGGGGAGAGGGCTGGCCATGGGCTGTGATCCCTGAGGCGGCCAAGACCTCTAGATTTCAGCCTGTTTCCTTTGAGATGCTCAATAGGGTGGCATTGGTGGGTAAGGAATCTGGACAGACGATGTGGGCAAAGATCACCTGGCTCAGACTGTGTTGAGTAGCCTTGTGCTGGGATGGAAGAGGTGCAGGGGGACAGAGAAAGACCCAGTTTGGGGGTGGGTGTGTGTGCAAGAGTCACCCCCTACACTCCCTCCAAGAACAAAAGAAAGTGGATGCGTACTCTGCTGATATTTCTAACCATGGAAGGGAGCCAGGGCTGGCAAGCCACGGGATGCCTCTTCCCTTTGTCTGTCTGTTCTGCTTCAAATGAGCAACAGTCATCGCCAAATCATGGCCTGGAGGGGAAAGTGAAATTAATCGTGCACTTAAGCTATTCACAATTATTCTGCATCACTTGCTGCCCAACCCCTCATCTGTCATTATGATCTATTTGTTGGTTTGAAAAAGGAAAGTTGCTCAGTTGTGTCCGACTCTTTGTGACCCCATGGACGGTCCCATGGAATTCTCCAGGCCAGAATGCTGGACTGGGTAGCCTTTCCCTTCTCCAGAGGATCTTCCCAACCCAAGGATCAAACCCAGGTCTCCCACATTGCAGGCAGATTCTTTACCAGCTGAGCCACAATAGAATGTAATTCCCTAGCATGAATTCCAACTCTTAAAATATGTACACATATAGTTTATGTGCTGGCCCTGCGACCTGAAGTCCCAGGAGAAAGTTTTCGCTTACCTCTACAACCAGGGTGGCTCAGGAACACTGACGTGGGAGGGGAGGTTACTAGATATATGAAATGAAGACCATGTTTCAGGAATAAAGACCCAGGAGTTTCTGAATAGGCCAGAGACGGGATGGTGTGTGTAGGGAACTTGTGGGTACACAGAAGAGTCTCACTAAAATCAGCGAGACTGGTGGTGGCCTGGGATTAGAGCAAAAAGGCCACAGCCTTGGGACTGTGTAATCAGAGGCAAAGGGCACAAACCCACCCGGAAAGGGCATACTAGACCAGGGGCAGACACCCAGTAGGCACCACATCAGGGCAGCAACCTGCAAGAGCCCCCCCTACTCCCCGCTACGAACTGCCAGGGGCACACACACAAACAACAAGGAGCAGAAGGAAAAACACAAAACAAAACATTGATATCAGAGGAGTGAGATCTCTTAGCTGACAAATTTAAATGCTCCTGCTCCTCAACCTTCTCTACCCTTTGATAGCCAAAGACGTGGGCAAATGAAGCCTGGGTCCATTTGAGAAAATTTGCATCTTCTTAGCACCACTGAGCCTTCGTTACATTTCAAACCTACTACCACAGACTAAGATCATACTAACCTTTTTAGGGTGGGAGCAAAGATCACATTGTTGAATCACACTCGTTACCTAAAACTTTTTACAATTTAAATTTGCAAATAATTATGGGGTTCTTACCTTTTCCTCCTCCCAAGGTACTTTTTCTAAATCAGTGATTGGTTCTCAAATCTCGATGTGCACCAGAGCCACCTGGAGGGCTTTTAAGAGTTTTACAATTTTTTCCAGTTTTGGACATTTTAAGTTTATAGACAGGTGGTTTCTGTTCGTTTTTTTTGCAATCATTAAGAGGAATCTTCTCTTTAAGCACACCTTCTAACTAGTTTAGGTTTATACGTAAAGTTTTTTATTCTTTTTAGTAGACACTTTTATTGAACTATAATTACGATACAGAAAAGTGCGCAAATCTTGAGTGTCCAGCTTGATATTCATGAAGTGAACACACCTGTGTAACCAGCACCCAGATCATAAACCAGAGTATCACCAGCACCACAGGCTCTGCCCTGTGCTCTCCCAGGCCCTGTGGGGCAAAAGAAACCAGAGGGAAACTCATGTGTCGGTTATGACTCCACTCAGAGAGAGCTCAAAAACTGACGGTGATTTAAGTCATGACAGTGCTTACATTTGAGAAGTGAGGCAGTGACTAAACAAGGGCACTGATTCTGACACCATTCATGATTAATTCTGCCCATTTTGAACTTCATCTAAACGGCATCAGAGCAGGCACTACTCTTATGCCTGGTGAACGCTACTGATATTTACATATGAGTTGTGTGCAACTGCTACTTTACTAAGTTCTCATAGCTTTTCAACAAATTCCTTTAGGTTTTCCAGACATAAAATCAAATTTGCAAATAGTTTCCCTCTACCTTTTTAGTTCACATTTCTTTCATCTAATATCATAGACTAAAACCTCCAACACAAAATTAAGTAGTAGAGGAGGAAGTAGGCCTTGTTCCTGACTTTAGTTGGAAAGCCTCTCATATCAACATAAACGTGCTGGGGAGAAGAACAACGCAAAATGAATTACTCAACCGTTTCTGCTTATTGAGTATACTTACCATAAATGAATGCTCAATTTTATAAAATATCTTTTCTGCAAAAATAGAGATAATCATTTTTCTTCTTCTTAACTCTTTAACATAATATACTATTATTCTTGCATTCCTATAATAAAACCCAAATTAATCATGACTTAATAGTGCTTTTGAATTATTTGCTAATGTATCACTGCAATACATGCACTGATATATTCATGTAAGAGCGGTCTATAATTTTCTCTTTGGTACAATCTTTGTTATGTTTTAAAAAACAACTCCATCATGTTCACTTTACAAAATGAATTTAGAAGTCTTTTTTGGTTTGTATTTTCTTACCCTTTGGGGTTCAAGAGTCTCTTAATAGCCCCTGGAACTGTTTAAACAATATTAGGATTATTTCATGACAGTCTGGTAGAAATACCCTTGAAACAATCTGGACCTGATATTGTTTTGGTAAAAAGCCCACTTGTTTTCACATTTCTTTATCAAGTAGGGTAATCTCGGCAACTGGCATTTTTCTAAGAAGTTATTATTTTTTATCACATAAAATTACAGTGTTGTAATTTTGAAAAATTTCCTGGTCTATGGTTATTTCTCTTGCTACTGAAACTTTTCCTTTTTCTGTTAGAAGGTCTGGCTGTTTGTCTTATCGCGTCTTCCTCCGTCCCCGTTTCTATTAATCCCTTCCTTCTACTTCCTTTGGGTTTGCTTTTTCCTCCAGTTTTTAAGACTTGACTACGTAATCTCAGCTTTTCCCATTTTTCTTGGTCTTGTTCTGAAACTATACATTTCCTGTCGGAATGGTTTTTCATAGTCTTGTGGTCACGTCCTTCTGGCGTGCTTTCTCTGTCTGAGGGGATGCTGGACTCTCCTCCTCCTGCTCCTTGAGACAGTTTTGAATAGGACCTGACACTAATCCTTCTCAGGTTTTGTTCTTGGCAGAGTGAGTCTTCCTGTACTTTCACAGGGAAGCGGTGCCCTAGCATGCCTTTTCTTTGTTCTCTGGCCCTGCAAGTTCCCGTTTCACTTTCACAAAGTGATCATCTACGTCCACGTACCATGTCTATGTATGCTGACCTTTCTTCCTATATACCTGGCCTCCCTCTTCTGTCCTGTGGTACCTCGCCGGTCCACTTTGGATTCTAACTCGAGCGGGGCTTTGTCTCATTAGGTTTAAGATGCAAACAAGACAAGGCCCAGGCTGCTCCTGCACAACAATCAGACCACGCTATACTGATCTAACACTTACGTGCACGTGGGGACCTGTACGGCCCCTTCCAGTTTCAGCTTTTGCTCTCAGACGGGCCCGCGAACTTTCTAGTGAGAAAACTGTGGGCAGTGTTATAGCTCTGTTCTCAAGGCTGACAGAAACCAGCTGCCTGCCTTTCACTTCCTCCCACACAGATGCGGAAACTACGCTGGTCAGTGGGTTGTCCAACACTGCGTTTTGAAGTTCACGGGGACACCCTGTCACCTGGCTTTGTAGGATGGGGTCTGTGGTGATCCCAGTTACTCGGGTCAAATGGAAGACTCAGAAACGACCCTGCTGCCATCACCTTCCTAGAGTTTAAGTTCTGTGGGATCTCTATTGTAGAAAAGAGAGGTTTCAAACACAATCTGAAGATGGTTATAACAGAAATTATAACTAGGAGTTTACTGTATTCAGGTAGTATGCTAAATACCTAATATGTATTATCTCATCTGACCTTCTGGAGAAGGAAATGGCAACCCACTCCAGTATTCTTGCCTACAGAATCCCCTGGACAGAGGAGGCTGGTGGGCTACAGTGCATGAGGGTCACAGAGTCGGACACGACCGAAGCGACTTAGAAACCCGTCAGATCCCCTCACCTCCCTTTATCACAGGGGAGGTTAGGGTCCAGCATGACACTGGTGACCTGGCAGGTGTGGGACTTAAACCCCACTCATCCGACTCCAGAGCGCCTCTTTACGATAATGCACTCAAATACCATCAGACCCAACAAACCACAGTTCCAAACGATGTACCCCTGTTGGAAAAAAGTTCTATTTGAGTTTAAATATTTATAAATGATTATTTAAAGATCTAATTAAAATGTACACATATTATAGGTCAAGTCTAAAAGCACGTGTAGATGATAAATAGGTTGACTTGTGTTGTAACGACCTGATCAACCTTGTTTTCATGCGATGTCCAAAACAAGGGTTTTCCTACCACAGTTTAAGAAAGTACCATACTGGAGGTGGGGAAAGAGCATAGAGAACACGGACTGAGACTTCATAATCCCCCTTCTCGTTCTATTACCACTGCTAAAGATCAAGGATACATATGAAATAGTGCTTATAATTTGTTTTATTCACACTTTCCTGTAAGTGACTATTTAGAAAAAGTTCGGAATAGCTTCTCCACAATTCACAATGGCTTGGTGGTTTTTTTGGTCAATATGCTGTTGTGGAATTCAACATTCACTGGCCAACAGTTTCTTAAGAATGCCTCTCAAAAGCACGCTAATTAGAATCACACTGAAATATATAATCTTATGTTATTAAATTACACAAGGAGTTAGAAAATATTTAGCAGTTTATGAAATACTTTGACTTTGGAATTCTACGTCATACAAATACAGATACTAACTTTTTACGCTTCCAACCACTAATGACAATTCAGGAAAAAAAAAAAAAATTGGGGCTTTTTATATAGTTCTAAAGNGGAGTTAGAAAATATTTAGCAGTTTATGAAATACTTTGACTTTGGAATTCTACGTCATACAAATACAGATACTAACTTTTTACGCTTCCAACCACTAATGACAATTCAGGAAAAAAAAAAAAAATTGGGGCTTTTTATATAGTTCTAAAGCCATTACATATATGTCATTTTAACTCCTGATGTCTAAGAAATGTCTTAGTTTGAGATGCCGGTGTCTAAATTTGTTAGGATTTAAACCAGTGCAAACTGGAATAATTCATGGAAGGATGAATTACTATTGTTAGGTTTATTTTTTCCCCATCATCAGTTCTCTGATTTTATTTCTATTAAAAAAAAAAAGAGTTGACTTTGGCAAACTGAGGTTTAAACTAAGCATGCGAATAATAAATGAATCTTTCTGTCATGTATATACTAGGTTTCCCCTGGGATCATTATTTAAGGGTACTTTTTTTTTCAACACTAAAAAATAAAAATTTAGATATTATAATACCTAAACAGTGATACTAGTAATTTAGTTTTTATCCTGATACTTTACTTGTAAACCTAAAAAATCCAACATTTATTTTCACCAAGATTTTAACTTAAACCTTGTCCCTCTGGTGAAGTGATTTCCTTCTCCGTTTCAGAACTACTCTCGTAACTTTGCCCCTGAGCAAACGGTGATGGGTGTGATTCACTGATAAACTGATTACTAATAAAGGTAAGTTTTTACACCACTCCTTTACAATTCAGGTAGGTCACAGAATGAATAAAACAGAACAATGAAAAGCAAACCCCAGTCCTTAACCTCTAAGGCATACATTACCTTCCCACTTACCTGAAAATATTACAGAAATATGAATGACTGTGTATGGAGCTATACCATTAAATTTGAGAGGTGCTATTTTTTTTTCACTTAGATGTTTACTTATTTAACTTCAAAAAATAAGAAAATTATCAGTTTGAAATCAGAAAAGCTAAAACACTGGGAGCAACAACAACCACAAAACCAAATGGCTAAAAATAACTCAGTTATAAAAATACAGTTTAAAATTCATCTCAGAAAAAGAAACAAAACCACTAAATGTTTTTCCCTCTAGGTAAGATGGCTTTCCCTGGAGAAAGGAGAAAAAAAAAAGCGACTAATGATTCGAGATTAAAATCAAACATAACTGTTATTTACCCCAGCAACATCTAAAATAGATGACCCACACAGCACAAAACTTTCCCATTCACAATCACATACAGTTAAATTACTTTCTCCTCAGTTACATAATAGTCTTTTTATAACAATCTCCCTTTAGGAAATCACTGTATTAGTTAAGCCTATTCATTCTTGCTATGAAGTTAACTTCATTTGTATAGGCCACAAAAGTTTAATTGGCACATTTTACTTAAGAATAAGACAAAATAAGTCACTCTTCTTTTAAAAATTATGGGATCATCTGTTTTCAAAGAATAACCCCACATACTTAATTCATTAAAGCAATGTTCCACCATAAGCAGTCAAGCTTTTTAAATGATCACTAAGTGCTCACCCGAAGATTACCAATGCTATGTCAACTGTAAACTTCTTTTGAAGATTTGTGTCCATTTTATAATATGATACAATTCTGCACTGAAGTTTTTCTTTTTTTTTAAAGATAACCTACATACATACAGTTAATTTACCTCAAAGAACTTAGAAATACAGTATAAACATTTAAGAACCACGACAAAGTCCACTGTGGTTCAAACTTCAACAAAGACTTTCTTGAAACCTAGTACAAAGGTTACTGGCTCAAGAGCATATCCCAAAGTGACATCGGCACAAGATTCGATTGTAAGACTACCTCTTAAAAAAAGAGCACACTTGGTTATCCATGGCTTTAAACCTTGAGCTACAGTTAGGCTACAAACCCTCCCCACTGCCCCCCAGTCTAAAGTTAGTCACGTGGAGATGTGTACATTCTCTGAGCACTGTTTAGAGTCCTTGGTTTTCCAGCTCTGATGGAGATCTCGAAGGCGCTCAGAAGTCCGTGTGCTTACATTCAGGGCAGGATGAACCTTACAAATGCCACTTTCCTCCATTAGTGACAGGCCACAAATTCCAAAGTATGCATGCAAAGCATCTGAAAATAAGACATTTTTTTTTTATCACAGCAGGTATTATTTGTAAAAAATATTTAACTACTTATCAGCCCATAACTAAATTAAAAATAAATTTAGAAAAATACTAAATAGTTTTGAAATATATGCTTTCTCAAAGTCTCAAACCTCAAATTTTTAAAAACTAGATGATCAAAATCAGATGATATTCAAGAAAATATCACTAACAAGGAAAACAGTCCCTAGCTTAAGTGAGTCCACCAACATCTTCTGTGACTGAAGAATAAACAGGAAGAGTACTCGCAAGACTCCTCACTCTAATGGGTTTTCTCTCTTGCTGACAACAGAATATGGAAACAAAGATGTTTCTATCATAAAAGGAACTTTTCTTCTTAAAAATGAAAATAAACAAACCTCAGAATCTAAGTAGCGTTGCATTCCCTGCTAAGTTTTACCTCTGACAACTCCTAAACCACACAATGCCAACTCTGTGTTAAATGAAAGAAGCCTGAGCAAAATAACTCATTCTGGAATGCTGTACTATATTTAATTTCCCTATTTCAAGTAATGTCAGTCACTCTAAAAATATCCAACCTGATAATAAAAACAAACTCAGACATTCTGTTTGGTTGTAATAATGTGACTGTTCACACCAGAACGATTCTGCACTGACCTCACTACAGTTTCCCATCTTTCGGGGCAGTAACTTTCTTCCATTAAATGGCCACTGAAATCACACGGCCGCTGCCTGCATGACAGCCTTATATGGAGTCCTAAAATGCTCAGAGTTCTGCCGTTATAGGAACACTGACAAAAAACAGATTTTGTACTAGTCAAATTTTTTTTCTGTTTTTGAGTTGGTCATTATTTATAGCTTCATGGGGTATTAAGGTTCAAAACAAGTCAAAGTGTATCAAAAGAATTAAAGAGAAAGGTTGACTTACATAAATATCATTTAGTTTTCATTAAAGGAATGACAGATAGTTGTACTTAGTGTTATTTGTGAAAAAGTTATTTCACCAGTTAGGGCCATGTTAATCTCCTTTCATGTTTTTTTCAGAGAATGCTTAAGGCTTCTTCTAGCTCACTTTCCTCTAATTTTCACACCAAAAAAAAAATTTTGATTTTTCCTATTCTATTTTTCTTGCAGTTATGTTAAATTACAAAAGGCACAAAGCAACATTAAATTTTATTGTCTAGAAATGAGAAAACTTTTCTAGGAAAATAATGCAAGAGAAAACATACACATAATAATGTAAAATAGGATTTTACACGTCCCAAGTAATGTAAAATTTTTATTCCTCAAAAGGATTTTTTTTTATAAAAGCTAACGAAATAGAAGTTAAACATTTCAAACCTTAAAAATAAATAATAATCTCATCTGTAAGTGATAATGTATTCAAGCACTTTAAATGTAGAAATATACATTTTCTTCATAGTAAAACTTAATTCCTTTAATAAATTTTTCCTGTGAATGTATATAAAATCTCTTTGTGTCAAATCTGTCAATAGATTGATTTATTAGAACCAAGCATAAGTTAATTTTAAAAAATCCTTTTAAAATAATTTTTATAACAGCTCTGGAAACAAATCTTTTCCACATAAATTCAATTTATCATACAATGATTTCTATGCTCTATAACGTATAGAATTGGAAGACACTGCAGCATATCTGTAAAGAATATCACAACCAAATATTTACACAAATATTAAACTTAGCAATTGACCTCTCTACAAAAAAGCTCCAAGAATTTTCTTTTAAAAAAGCTATTGTAAAAAATCAAAATGTATCTCAATATGTTTACATAAGAAATGCTTTTCAAGAGTGTCATTTCCCTATTCTCATTATTTGTTAAAATAGTACCATGTACGGGTTGAAAACAATGGAATTGATACCCAAACAATTGTTTTCTTGAGGGACTTTTAAAACCTATTTACAGCTATGGGTTACNTAAGAAATGCTTTTCAAGAGTGTCATTTCCCTATTCTCATTATTTGTTAAAATAGTACCATGTACGGGTTGAAAACAATGGAATTGATACCCAAACAATTGTTTTCTTGAGGGACTTTTAAAACCTATTTACAGCTATGGGTTACAGACGCCAAAAATTTCTAAATATTCCCAGGTGGCACTAGTGGTAGAGCCCACCTGCCAGTGCCAGAGACGCAAGAGACACGGGTTTGAGCCCCGGCTTGGGACGGTCCCCTGGAGGAGGAAACGGCAACCCACTCAAATATTCTTGCCTGGAAAATCCCATTGACAGAGAAGTCTGCTGGGCTACACAGTCCATGGGGTTGCAAAAAAGTTGGATGTTGACGCCAAAAATTTCTAAATATTCCCAGGTGGCACTAGTAGCAGAGCCCACCTGCCAGTGCCAGAGACGCAAGAGACACGGGTTTGATCCCCAGCTTGGGACGGTCCCCTGGAGGAGGAAACGGCAACCCACTCAAATACTCTTGCCTGGAAAATCCCATTGACAGAGAAGTCTGCTGGGCTACACAGTCCATGGGGTCGCAAAAAAGTTGGATGTGACTGAGCAACTAACACTTTCTAACACTTAGAAATAAAAAGCATTGTGTCTTTTTTTAAAAAGAAGAGTATTTTGCATGAAAAACAAGTACATATGGATATAAGAAAATATTCCTGCTTTCTGCAGGTACAAAAATATGATTCCATGAGCCCTTTATTTGTATTTCAATTCAGGTACATATTCTGACCATAACAGCTATGACAAGAGATGAGGTAAAGAGGTTCTAGGCTAACAATAAAAACCATGATATTATTGCAATGTTGTAAAAGCAATCATTTCTTGAATCTAGTTTCATGTATTTATAGCTAATACTTTGTCATTCTGCTTATCAAAAGTGTCAGCATTCTGACTTATTTTTAATAAACTGTTGAATTGAGATTTTGGAGGCTGTAAATAGATCATTTTACTGGAGGTGAAACCTAAGTGGGAGGGGGAAGTAGCTTGGAGAATGACTTCTGCAAAGAATAAGAATTAGTTATCTTTTGGATTTAAGAGTAATTTATTCTACACATAGCTCAAGTGACAGCTAATACTCCTAAAGATTTTGGATGAACCAAATTATTCTATTTTGAATTGGGACCATTCAGACCATCTGTCTTATTGTCTACAATAAAATAATACATTGCCAAGTGAAATATTTGGGGAAAAAGGGAAACTATACCAGTATCTTGATAATCAAACCTTTCCTTTACACCCTGAAGATCCTAAATCTACTGTAAACTTAAACAATTTACCTTCTTAAAAACCTTAATGTAAGTTTATAACTGTGGCTACATTTTCTATCATATACCCTTTCTGACAAACGCTTAAAGGTCTATTTAATAAAGAAAACAAAGGTTGCTCTGGATTTACACAAAAAATAAACTACCTGGATGACTATCTGGCCACTTGGCAAACCCCCCAACGAGGCGATCTTGAGTTGATAAGATGTAATTTCTATTTTTCTCAAAGTTAGTATACTGGAAAATTTTCAGAAGCTGAAACGACAGTAACAAATATAATTTTATTGACATAAAACCTTCATATCAACCTGTGGCTCAATTTTCAGATACATATAATTTAAAAATGCTTTTCTCTAGTTAAGGCTCTCAAAGCAAGCCTAAGGGACTTGAACATTTAAAATTATCAACCACATTCACTTTTAAAAAATCATCTACTCTCATTTTTGTGACCCATTCACTATTTCTTTCTTTTGAAACAGATCCAAATGACTTCTCTGCAACATATTCAAAATACAACTTGCCAATGTGTTCAACTTCACCAGTTATTTTTACAAGGGCAATTTTATTTACCCATATTCTAACTCTTATAATAGAATTCTGAACTGTTAGTTATGAATTATAGTAATGATAAGTAAAAACATTTCAAAAAAAGGACAACAAAAATTATTAACCACATGCTAAAGACAATTTTGAGAATAGTAAAAAGTTAAAGCTCTTTAAGAAAGACAAAAGGTGAGACAAATACAATTTTAGCATAAAAGACTAAGTAGCTTAAAGATTCAGGACATGTATTGTACTTTTTCCCAAGATCCTATTAAATAGAAAAAACAAAGGATAAATCAAATTGTGAAGAGAACGGGGTTAGGGGATGGTGAGCACTTAAGAAAGCTCAAGTGGCACAAAGCAGCTGAAGGTGTGCTAATAATATTACCCAGAGAGCCACAGAAAGTATTAAAGACTAACAAAGCAGCATCACGTCTCAAGAAGCAAAATAAAGCCAGTTAGAAGTTACGGTACTAATAAGAAGCAAACTTATTCATTCATTTTTATTTAATAGAATATAAGCAGAGACTCTTTAGACTTCTGATACTAGAAACGCTTTCTAGTATCAAGTGGCACATGGGTCATTACATAGAGAGAAGAAACTATTATTGTACTTGGTTAAGCAATAAAGAATATTTACACGATTCTAGTAAGTGATTATTAGTTTTCAAATTTTAAAATCAACCTACAGGCAAAGCATAAAATATTTGATCATTGTTACTGAGCAAAATACGAATGTTACCTAACTTGACATTATACAAAAAAGGTAAACTGACAGATTTAGAAGGAAGAGGAAGACAAAAGGTTCAGAACTTAAAAACAAAAAACCCAGTAATAATTTGCTGGAAAAAAGGGAGACCAAATCTTCATTTTTCACAGCTGGGAATCAAAGATAATGTCTTAATGTGTTAAGTCAAGCAATCAGTATGTTTAAAGTTATTTAAAGTTATCCATAAGAATTAAAATTTTTAAAAGTTGCCTCTAGAAAGTTGTCAAAGCCCACCAAAATCATACAAAAAGACTCAAGAACGAACTTGAAGGGGCTCGTACTGGTTAGAGATGGGACAATCTGAGCATTAACAAGAACAATGTAATGGACTAAAACAGATAAAACATTAAAATCTATGAGCTCACAATGGCACTCAAAGGGTAAAAAAGAGAGAAACCCCAAAATCGCATTATTTTATTGGAAAACTGTAGAGGATGCTAGAGAACCAACTTAATGAATGGAATGAACATTATTAATATTAAAACAAATAATCATCTGTCTTTCTCTGCACAACCACATCTTAAGTTAAAGTGAAGTTCTTTACAAAAGGATACTAGTTAGTAAATTTACAGGGAATGATAGAATATCACCATTTAACAACCCCCAAAGACATAATGGATCTAAGAAATGATGCTCAATGGCTGCTAAAACCATTCTGTAAGATGATGATGAAGCTTTTACACACCAGCAACAAACAATCCAAAAGGAAACTAAGAAAGCAATTCTACTTATAATGGCTTCTAAAAGAAGCCACTAAATGCTGCTGCTGCTAATGCTGCTAAGTCGCTTCAGTCGTGTCCGACTCTGTGCGACCCCACAGATGGCAGCCCACCAGGTGGGATTCTCCAGGCAAGAACACTGGAGTGGGTTGCCATTTCCTTCTCCAATGCACGAAAATGAAAACTGAAAGTGAAGTCGTTCAGTCGTGTCCGACTCTTAGCGACCCCATGGACTGCAGTCTACCAGACTCCTCCGTCCATGGGATTTTCCAGGCAAGAGTACTGGAGTGGGGTGCCACTGCCTTCTCCAACTAAATACTTGAGAATACATTTATCCAGGGAGGTAAAAGCTTTGTATGCAAAATACTATAAAACACTGGTGAATGAGATTAAAGATCTAAATAAATGGAAAAGCATCCCCTCATTAAGGATAGGAAGACACTGTTAAGATGTCAACACTACCCAAAGCAATCTGTAGATTCAATGCAATCTCCATACAAATGTGAACAGCCTTTTTCCTAAGAAATGGGAAAGCCAATCCTAAAACTTCGTGTGAAATTGCAAAAACAACCTTTAAAAAGAAAAATGTTCAGGACTCATACTTCTTGATAACAAAACTTACAATGCTACAGTAATTAAAATAGCGAGGACCAATGCAATAGAAAGGAGTGCACAGAAATAAACTCTCACGTACAATATACGATGACTTACAACAAAGGTGCCAAGACCACTTAATGGGTAAAGAACTGTCTTTACAATAAATAGTACTAGGAAAGCTGGATATCCACATGTAAAAAGATGAAGCTGAAGTCCTTGATTTACACCATTAACAAAAATTAACTCGAAGTGGATCAAAGACCTAAACTTAAGAGTTAATACTAAAAACTGCTGTAATAAAACATTGGGGAAAATCTTCATAATATTGGATTTGGCAATGATTTCATGGAATAACAACCAAAAGCCCCAGCAACAAAAGAAAAAAATAGATAAATCAGACATTTCTCCAAAGAAGATATACAGATGGTCACTAAGCACATCAAAAGATGCTTGATATTAGCATTATTTAGTTCAGTTCAGTTGCTCAGTCGTGTCCGACTCTTTGCGACCCATGGACTGCAGCATGCCAGGCTTCCCTGTCCTCATCATCTCCCAGAACTTGCTCAAATTCATGTCCATACCCATCAGGATGGCTATTATTAAAAAACGGAAGAAACAAGCATTGGTGAAGATGTGGAGAAACTGGAGCCCTATACATCACCAGGGGGGAATGTAAAATGGTGCAGTCACTGTGAAAAACTGTTTGTTG
Organism: Oreotragus oreotragus; assembly: GCA_006410675.1. Lineage (NCBI taxonomy): Eukaryota > Metazoa > Chordata > Mammalia > Artiodactyla > Bovidae > Oreotragus > Oreotragus oreotragus. The sequence goes on along the minus strand of SJYX01018787.1, from coordinate 370,957 downwards.
GTTCCTCAAAAGGGTGAACACATAACTACCATATAATCCAGCAATTCCACTCCAAGTTAATTACCTGGAAAAAATGAAAGCAGGGACTTGAACAGATATTTTACACCAATGCTCATAACCACCTTATTCATAATAGCCAAAAGGTGGAAACAATCCAAGTGTCCACCAGCAGATGAACAGATAAATATAATGTGGTATATACCTACAGTACAATATTACTCAACTATAAAAAGGAATAAAATTGTGATATATATAACAATATTGATGGATCTCGAGAAATATAAGCCAGACACAGGACGCATATTACCTAATTCTACTTATATGGTGTACCTAGAATAAGCAAATTCATAGACAAAAAGCAGAAAAGAGGTTACCAGGGGCTGGGGGAATGGAAGAAAGGGGAGCTATTGTTTAATGAGCAGAGTTTATGTTTAGGGTGATGAAAATGTTTGGGGTAGAGATAATGGTAATGATTACACAACAATGGTCTGTACACTTACAAATAGTTAAACTGATAAATAGTACGTTACATATATTTTACCACCATAAAAAAAGTGAAGAAAAAGAGGTTGATGGGGAACTTTGTAATGGATAAATCAGCTCTGACAACTCTGGAGCCCTTAGATCAAAAGGTGGAAGAAAGGGGAGCTATTGTTTAATGAGCAGAGTTTATGTTTAGGGTGATGAAAATGTTTGGGGTAGAGATAATGGTAATGATTACACAACAATGGTCTGTACACTTACAAATAGTTAAACTGATAAATAGTACGTTACATATATTTTACCACCATAAAAAAAGTGAAGAAAAAGAGGTTGATGGGGAACTTTGTAATGGATAAATCAGCTCTGACAACTCTGGAGCCCTTAGATCAAAAGGGAGAGACAACCAGAGACTGATTATATTACATTCCTCTTGATGTGACGCAATAGGAAATATACATCATTCTGACTTGATATTTAATGATAATGAGTTATGGCTGAATTTTTAGAAGACAGAATATTACATCTCCATTCTTTGGAAAGCTATCTTTATTTAATGATTGTACTGAAGAATTTCCAGATAAAGTAAAAAGGGGTTATCTAGGAATTGCTTTAACATAATACAGTGAGGAGGAAAGTGCGTAGCTGTATGAATGAATGAACGCTGGCTTTGAGATGAGAACTGCTGAAATTGGCTACTGCACATATTAAGTGTTCATTATACAACAGATGGGGAAACAGTGGAAACAGTGTCAGACTTTATTTTTTGGTATTTTCCCATAAATCCTTTACTGGTATTTTCAGACAGATCTTCCATCTAGGGGGACTACTAGTAAGTTTCAGTTACAAGCTTTTTATAACATTACACCTAGTATCTTACATAGGTTCTAGACACTAGAGTTCTGTAAGAATAAAAAGTTTTAAGTAGTAGAACAGGTAACAGAATTCTGAGGAAAAACCATACAGAGACCAGCTTTGCCAGAGCAACAGGAAAAACTTTTTGGCTTTAACCTAACAATATTTAATGAACATTAAAAAGACCAAACCCTTTAAGCACCGTTTTTATTAACAAACACTAAGGTTTCTCATTTTTATTATTTCTCTTACCTTTAGAGTTGCTCCAACCCAAAAAGAGTAACAGGTGTCAACCGGCTTATTAGGCCTTCCATGATAACCGTTCTGTTGTCTCATTATACACCACCTTTTTATCCGGTTCAATTCTTTTTCTGAAAAAACTTCTTCTAGTTTACCCATCAGGCACAGTGATGCAATGCCACAAAAAGTTGATCCTCCTGTTAATTAAAACCACACAGTACTTTAAACTTATTAGATGTCTAGGGAAGTAATATGAAATGATTGAAGGAAAAAAAATGGTTAAGTAATTCTAGAAAGCAGTGAAAGAAAGGTAAAATTAAAAGAAATATAATTTTACTTTTATATGACTATTTTATTTACTTAAATTTCACTATTTAAAATAACTACTAGGTACTGAGGTCTTCAATATGAACTTGATGAAACTGAAAAAATTTTTAAATAATTTAAAAGAATCATTTTTTAAAATGAAAAATGTAAGATTTAGAAAGTAGTTCAAAGTTTTATTGTTAATGGGAGAGCTAAAACTAAAGTCTTGGACTACTATTTCCTGTCTACCACTCTTAAACACCTGAGTCTGATTTTAATTCCCATAAAAATGACAGTGTACTGTTTATGAACTAAGGTCCCATCTGCCTAAGCTACAGACTAATTTTTACATAGAACATAAACTAGAGGCTTATATGCAGTCAGCTTCAGAAATTTAAGGAAGAAAAAGTGAAATGTTCGATTCTTTGCAACCCCATGGACTGGACTTCTCCAGGCCAGAATACTGGAGTGGGTAGCCTTTCCCCTCTCCAGGGGACCTTCCCAACCCAAGGATCAAACCCAGGTCTCCCACATTGCAGGCATATTCTTTACCAGCTGACCCACAAGAGAAGCCCTTAAACTTTATCTTAAGGGAAGCCTTAAGTTATCTTAAGGAAGAAAAGTTCCTTAAACAAAGGTATAGAAAAGGGAAAGGTAAAGAGGGTGTGTATGTTGGGGGTGGAGAAGAAAACTGTATCTGGAAGTAGATGCACAATGCGTATCCATGCTCACTATGCTAGACTGAAAAATGCCCCACCCCACCCCACCTTCCACCGCTGCCCAGGGATACCCAGGTCCTGGTCCCTGCAACACAGGCATGTTTCCTTATATGGCAAAATGGACTACGAAAATGTGATGAAGTTAAGGATTTGAGATGGGGAGATTATCCTGGGTGGGAGACACCCTAGATGCAACCACAGTGTCCCTGTAAGAGAGGGACAGAGAGAGAGACTAAACTACAATCAAAAAGGAGCCAATGGAAGTGGGGACTCAAGCGACGAGACGGCAAACCAGAGACTGTGAGCAGTCCCCAGAGGCTGAGAGAGGCAAAGGGACAGACCTCCTGGCACCTCCAGAAAGAACCTGCCCTGCTGACATCTTCATCTGAAGCCCTGTAAGATGCAGTTCAGACTTCTGGCCTCTGGAGCTAGGAGAAAAAATGTGCGTGGTCTTACACCCCTAAGTTTATTAAAATGTTATAGCATCAAAGGAAACAATACAGTCATAAGGAAAACTACTTTCCTCAGGAAATGAAAAGTCAGTATTTCTCCACATAGGAAAAAACAAACTCCACCACTTTCCACTGGCACTATCTGTTGTCGACTCCAAACAATCTGAAAATACTCCGTATTTCCAATTTATTACAACTTCATCTACAGATTTTTATTAATTCTAGCTCTTTAAATAGATTGTTCCTAATAAGCCTCATTTTGCAATTCTCCTTTTGGTGTTACAAATCTTGGTTATATTCTCTGGCAAAGGAAAAGTGAGCATTCGCTCTAGGAAATGTAAGACAGCTATCACACTAAAATGGTGACTGTCAAAAAATAAAAACAAACAAACAAATAAATAAATAAAGGGTCACTGTAAGAACTATTTAGTCTTTAGATTTTTTTCCCAATGAAAAAAAAAAGAGGGAGATCTATATTAGCAATAAGTGTATTAAAACAAAAGTAAAACAAATATAACCTTTTAGATTAATTTCTATTCAGCAACTATCAATCTTATTCCTCCTTCAATGACATACTAGTTTCAATTTCTCTTTTAAGAAGCTGCCCAAGACTTCAAGTACTACACATCATTAAATATAAAGCCTCTAACAGAAAGTACATAATTTTTAAAACTAACTACACCAAGAACTAGAGGTATTTAATTGCTACTTTCCAAAATAATTGTTGAAATTTTTTAAAGCAAGCCAGAACAATTCAAAATAAAAATACTCTTTACTTTGCCCAAACAACCAGATTTTGAAAACAACAACTTCTGAAGTAAGCTTGGACTCTGAAGAGCCACAATTATTACAAATTCTATGCTTTAAGCTAAAACTCACTTATCAACATTTATTCCTAAGAGGTTCCTATCTAAACAATTCTAAAAAACCAGTTCTAAAAACCTGGATTGAAAGCAGCATGGTAGAAGAGTGTAAGAGGCAGACATGCAAACAGCAAAAGACAGGAAACATTCTGACAGTAAGTATATTAAAAACATTACTAAAGAGCAGGCTTGCGAACTCAACTACAATATGCTCTTAAGGCTAAATATTAATAGGATTAGGTCAATGATTCCTACAAGCTTCAAAAAAATCTCAAGAACATCCCATCATTATATTAAATTACAATTTAAGAACTGCTTCTCATAATAATGACCCAAATTCTAACCTTTGTTTGTTATGCCTGAGTGGAAGAAGGCTATGTAAATAAATAACCTTCTTTATCGAAGTCAGTAAGAGAATACTAAGCCACATACAAATAGAAGATTTCCAGATAGAGACTGGGATGTGTATATATGGTTGGTTTGCAATTCTGAAAATGAGCTGTGTTTGTCGTTGGTTTGCAATTTTAAATAGGGGGCAGATCAAAAAATATTGTTTGAGCCAATACCTGAAGGATGTGAAGTGAAGACTGGGGTGGCAGTAGCAATCGTGTCACTGGTCATCTCCGCTTAGTAAGTGGAATATACTTACAGTTGCACAAAGAGGAAATCTGGCACCTGTAAAAATGTCTGAGAAGATGGGGTCTGAACTCACTATTGTAAAGGATGTTAGTGGGCACCCTGGCTGAGGAGATACTTAGCAGTGCAGGAGACCTGTGGAACAGACACCAGAAAATGAGATTACGTTCTCCGGGATGTGAAGGAGAGAGGGCCGCTCAAATCTGATACTCTCTGATGGAAAGAAAGGAGAACAAACACGACGACTTCACAGAGTGCCCGAACTGCAGTGCTCGTTTTTACAAAGAGGTCTCTCTTGCCAGTGCAGATAGGGATAAGACAAGGAAGGGAGGCTATACCAAAGCCTTCCAGAACAGTACTTCTCAGCCTGTCTAACCTCACAGCACAGAAGAACATTAAAACATCTGATATTTGTAGGACACTCAGTGGTGACCTGAGGAGCTCTAGACACCCAGGTCTTGGCTGCCCCCAAAGCTGAGTGAGCGAGGAGCAAGTAAGCAATAGCTTGGCAGGCCTATAACCCTTCTGCAGCATATCCTGTACCTTGGCACCCTAAGAAGGAAGCCCTCCCCTCTACAGCTTTAGTCTTGAAACCTACCAACCCAAAAAGAGAGGTAAAAGGAAGATGTAAGCTTTTAGGCATGAATCACAGTCCATCAGTGATGGTCTTGTTGGGTGAGAGCCTACTTGAGTCAAATGGACTCAAAATCACTACTTGTGTGACTTAGCAAGACTTTTTTTTTTTCCATCAGAGAGTATCAGGTTTCAGCAGCCCTCTCTGCTTCACATTCCAGAGAACGTAATACCATCTTCTGGTGTCTGTTCCACACACTGCTAAGTAGCTCCTCAGCCAAGGTGCTACTAACATCCTTTAGTAGAGAGCTCAGACCCCGTCTTCTCAGACATTTTTACAGATGCCAGATTTCCTCTTTGTGCAACTGTAAGCATATTCCTCCTTACCAAGGGGTGATGACCAGTGACACGATTGCTACTGCCACCTCGTCTCATAGACTCAGGCACACACAAGAATTAAGATGTCCTCATCACAGGATGACTTCGGAGGAAAATCCCAGACAGTGTTCTATATGCCCCTCAGTGACACGCGCTCTACAAACACCACTGAGGAGGGCGTGAGAGCGTGAGAGAGGAGGACCGACCCGAGAGGCCGGGTCCTAGGGGAAGGACAAGCATACATTTAAAAAACTTTCATACCTGTTCTATGGTTTACAAATCAGTTGCCCTCTTATCTCTAACAAAGAAAGAAGAACGCCTCTGAGCGACTCAGTGAGGAGCCTAAGCCGCACAGCTCGTGTTAGGGCTGAGACCTGAATACGGATGTGTTCTGTCCACTCCATCGTGCTAGCAGAGGGATGGACACGCCAAGGGAGCACAAAAACACAGCTGTGAGAAAGAAGAAATACGGAGTTCATTCAGAAAGCCTCCCTGATCTGAGCTTTTTTTTTTTTAAGGAGCACGGAAGTATATTTTCTTCCACATGAAAATTTTCCACTTGAAGAGTTCAGGCTATTGATATGCTGACAGACTGACTACTGCTCACTCTTCTGGTTCTGCCAAAATTGAGAGAAAATGTGAGAGACTTGTATTTCTGTGTGTAGCGAACATATGCCATACACAAAAATGTTTTATCACTATGCTGCTGCTGCTGCTAAGTCACTTCAGTCGTGTCCGATTCTGTGTGACCCCATAGACGGCAGCCCACCAGGCTCCCCCGTCCCTGGGATTCTCCAGGCAAGAACACTGACTTAGTACAATTACATTAAAGAAAATAAAAAAAAATTTTTTCCACAAATTCATTGATTCATGTTCAATATTCTGTATCTAGCTTTCTAGTGAAAGTGAAAGTGAAGTCGCTCAGTCGTGCCTGACTCTTTGCGACCCCATGGATAGTAGCCTGCACCAAGCTCCTCCGTCCATGTGGTTTTCAAGGCAAAAGTACTGGAGTGGGTTGCCATTTCCTTCTCCAGGGAATCTTCCCAATCCAGGGATCAAACCCAGGTCTCTCACATTGTAGACAGACGCTTTACCGTCTGAACCACCAGGGGAAGTCCTTTAGTACTACACTAAATAATACGAAGCCTTTTAGTATTACACCAAAAAAGAAAACTTGCTGTTTTCTAACAATTTCTTAAATCCTCCCAAGATGCTTTCATGCAGCTAACAGTTGAAAAGATTACTAGAAAATACTGTTTGAACATTCTGGTCTGAATAATCTCTGAATGATTACTGACCTAGAAGAGGCTCAAATTGGCACAACAGTGTCAACAGGGAGAAGTAGGAAAGAAGATAATCAGGCTGCATCAAGAGTTGAGACAAACTTCTGAGGTCCTACATGTTGAAGATACCATGATGTTATTTAAAGACAAAAGAAACCACACATCCACTTATTTTAAGATGCCTTACCATGAGATTCAAGTCCTGCTCCCTGTGCCAACCCATTGTCATAGGACTGAAAAAAAAAAAAANAGTCTTTCCCAGCACCAGGGTCTTTTAAAATGAGTGACAGTTACAGATAATAACCCACTGAATCAAACAAGAACCCAGAGTTCCTGTTGAAATTAAATAAATAAAGGTGAAAGGAAAGCTTTTTTTAACAGCAGATTTTTAACTGGTAATTACAGAATGAATGGTAGAGCTGGAAAATCAATACATGCTAACACGAGAGGATAAAAGTTTGATGAGGGACAGGAAATTTACATAGTCTCCAAGTATCTCACCATGAGATATTAAATATAATCACAAAGGGAAAAAATGCTAACTTTTCAGAGAAACATCTGGCGTACACCACCTTAAACAAGTAATCAAAGTTAACATCATCAATAATAAGGCGTATCAACAACTTGTACCTCCAAATACAATGCACTAAGAAGACCGTAGTATTATTTCTGCAATAATCATGCCACAATGCCCATCACTGTTAGGGAAATAGGGGAAAGTCTTGTTCAGGCTTCAGAAGCAGGAGAGTAGCCCTCTGACCTGCTCTGACCTGCGTGGACACTGCCTGGATTCCACTCCTGCGGGCAAGCACAAGTCAGGCAGCACTTCAGATCAGAAAGGGAATTCGTCTTGAAATTCTTGAGCCCCTGATGGTCTGGGCGTGTTTAATGAAATTCTATAACTCATAAGGTGAAACAAATCTTTCCACATTGTAGAAAGATTAAAGTAAAACCATACCCCCATTTTTGCACACAAACTGATACAAACTAATAATGATATCAGCTTGTGGCCTGGGATTATGAGCAGGAGCCCCTGAAACTGCCATTTGAAGTCTCACCGGTGGGTGGACGCACCTCCCCTGGACCCTTCTCAATTGGGCCTCCAGATTGCTGTTAACAAGGGACTTCATAGCGCTGTTCAAGTCTGGATGTAGCTCAGCCCAATTTGGTGATATATACACTGTTACTTCTATTTTTTATATTTCTTTTCAAATTATCTTTCTTCTATAAAAAATTGAAATTGTTTATGTGTGTAACAACGGTTTCTTTGGCTAACGAATCCTTTGAATTAAAAACAAAAGTAAAACTTTTGGCAAAACAATCACCCATCTTTGTCTATAACATCAAACTCCTTTTGTCTTAAAACTTCTTTAAAGATGTGTTCTTTCTGCCTCCCGAGGCTTTTAAAAATTTGTGCTATTGTATATTCTGTAAATTCTGATTTATATATTTAATTAAAAATAACTCTATTCCTCTAAGAACTTACATTTCTGCTCTGAAATATGGACTAGTAAAAGCTGAGCTAACAGCCTAAAATATTTTCATCTATAAAATAAAATTTCGTATTTAGTAAGTAGACCTGGGAAGCAGCACTCCTATTACGCTGATTCTATACAAAAGACTAAAAAGTAGAGCAAATGGTATTTCCAGCTGAGACCAAGGTTTCCTTACTATCATTGATTAAAAAAAAAAAAAGACTAACTATATTGTATGAAAGAATAACATTTCTACTTGATACTCTCCTTAAACCTTAGATTAAAAAAAAAAAAAAACCCACACAAACCAAAAGTGACCTAAAAATCTATTGTCAGCCCAATCTTGCTACTTAAATGGCTTAAGGAACACCTCACACCCAATATAGGAATAATCTCACCAAGGGCACCATAATTCTCCTTTAAGTTTGGCTGTGACTGCTCAAGGACCCCTACTGGGATAGGCTATCAACATTTACTTTGAGATTTTACTTTTTTTTTGCTTCCAAGGCTGACCAATTTCTTTCCACTAAAGAAACTGTTTCTTTAGATACAATCAGATTATATTTAAAATTTAATGGCTAAAGAGTCAATCTGTCCTTGAAGATTATTTTTACATGGCTATTCTGATATATGATGTACCTAGAAAGCAATATAACCCTATTTCCGAATTACTGCTATTAATAGAAGAGATGAGGCATGCCCCAGCTCTCATCAGTCGTGTCCCACTTTTTGCAACCCCATGGACTGCAGCACGCCAGGCTTCCCTGTCCATCACCAATTCCTGATGCATGTTTAAACTCATATCCGTCGAGTCAGTGATGCCATCCAACCACCTCACCCTCTGTTGGCCCATTCTCCTCCCAGCTCTCCTATATCAGCAAGAATAACTAAAGGAGAGAGTCACTATCAACATAACTCACCATACTTCTTCTAATATAGTTGATAGCCTTTTTCATATCCATGCCAGACCAGTTGTTGAGCATATAGCAGATACAGGAAGCACAGTATACAAATCGCATGTCATTTTCACTGCCCTCAGGTACTGCACAAAAACTGAAAGAAAGAACAATATATTTATTGGACTGTAATTTACTTGTACAAGGGGCTGTTTAGAAACAGCCACTTCATGTTTTCACTCATAGAAAAGCCTATCACTAATAATGGATTTAAAAATCATATACTACTTGTATTATTCAGTAAAGAATAGGACTATTAACTTGAATGATATAAAACTATCCCTAAATCATCACTCTGCTCCAAAGTTCTGGTGTCTGGGTAGCTTAACCCACGATCGCAGCTACTCCTCTCCAGATGCCACCACTCCAGAGTAAGTTCATCTGCTCTCAGCCATGGAAAGCTGTGGCACAGTGGTCTGAGAATTCATGAGAGAAACAGGAGCAGGTGAAACCTGGGAACTGTTGGTTTTGCCTATGTAAAATCTCTTCTCAATGTATATATAGATAACCAATATGATAACTGATCATATTGTTTTAATTTTTACCTATGATTAGTTTTAGAGAAGTATATAAGAGTGTTTCATGTCTATTCTTTTATTTATAAACAAGGGTAAGATAGCAATAACCAAAGACTATAGTGAAATACTGAGAAATTAGTGACATGTACTTGCTGTGTTGTAGTTTTATAGTTTCCAATCAATGCCAATTTATCTCGCATGTTTCCATTAATTTTTCCCTCATCAACAGCAGTGTTTTTAAAATAATAACAGGAAAACAGAGAAACAGTAGATGGAACACAGATATAATACAGCGGGATTTGTTTGCCAAGTTCCCTCTTTAGACAGAATCACTACTGCTTTATTACTTCCAAGATTTAAAAAAATGCTTCACCTTAGAACTTTTTTTTGCTAGACCCAAGACTCAAATCATCAAATATTAATGATCTCATTAACTTCTTTTTCTAACCTTTAAAAATATCACAGAAACTACCTACACTAGAACATAATATTCAACATTCATCCCTTTCCCCCCTATAACTACCTTAAGGCATAAAAGTTTAGACTAAATAAAGTTCTAAAACACTGAGACTAAATGTATATCTGCTTCAAAATGTTAATTTTTTACCCAGAAGGTAAATTAAAGTAGATCCTAATCCTGAAACTATTAAACCACTTATTTATGGATCACTTTACTGTCTTCTTAAAAAAAAAAAAAAGAAATAAAAATGGAGTTCTATTATTGTGATTACTTTTATTTTCACTCACGTAAGAAACATTTCATTGATTAGGCACTTAAACCATACTATACAGTGAACTTTTAGGTGGTTGGAATAAGAATTTATGACAAATTCTGTAGGTATACTATACTATATTCATTTTTAGTTTCAAAAGATTTTTCTTTAAAAAAAAAAACAACAACACAGGAGAGAGAGAGACAAGTAACAAAAAATGACCTGTACCTTCCATCTTCTAGTTGAAGGGCTCTCAAGCCTGCTAAGCAAGCTTCTTTATTTACCCGGCTTAGGTCATCTCCAAGAATAACCAGGCATGAAAGGCCAGTGTAGGTCATTGCTATGTGGCCACTGTCGTAAGGATGAGCAGTTCCAGGATTCTAGATTCAAAATTAATATAATGTTAATTAGAAAACTGAAATGAAATCTTACTCTATTATACAATTTGACAAGAAGTTTCAGTAAACATTAAAATCAAATGTTGTTTTTACTGACTAGACATCTGGTAGAGAAAAATAAAATTCAATTTCATGTATGTCTCAACATATGCATTACTGCATACTATCCAGGCACGTAATTTTAAAATTTATCCTCAAGCTTTATGCAAGTAGGTCTGATATTCAAATAAGCTAAATTATTTAAACTTTCTATTTGATTAACCAGATCAATTATAATTTAAGCCTTATAAAGTTAGAAAAGCATGTAGAAATAATTATTTTATGCCATACAAATTCAAATTAAGTACCACAGTAGTAAATACCATTTAAAAATAATACAAAACAATATAGTTGAAAAATCTTTTCCTATTTTCATATAGTTGAATTGTTTTACTTTCTAATAACATTAACACTTAGAATATTAAATAACAAAAAAAACATAAAGGCTTAAGATACTAACATTCAAAAATTCTCTGGAATAAAATAATCTAACTTTTAAAGTTTAGATCCCAAATGAGTATTGACTGTAAGTGTTTTGTGAAGACTGTCAGACTAGTAATTGCCCAGGCAGAGCTGGGGAGTCAAACTAGGAAACTCGTATTACCAAAATACTTACTGAATTAGTTTCACGGATTTCGTCAAATCCGTGTAAGTTCCAAGAAAACTACGAAAGTTATCAAAAATCTCTTAAGGTTTATAAAATATGTGACTCCTTGTAGGAAGCCCTGTAGACTGCAGTTGGCACAGACATAGATAAAATTAACTTAAAAACTTTTAAAAATAAAAGTAAAAATGTAAAGCCAAGTAACTTAAGACTGCACATTACACAAAGCACTTAAAGTTTTATAATTATTTTCAAATAACCAATGCTATTAACTAGTTATTTTAAAAAGCTAATTTCACTTAAAAAATGTAAAATTTCACATTGTACTAATTTCTCTCTGTTCACAAAGTTTTGATTTTGACAGACTAAGAGCACATTTTAAATTCATCTTTCTCAGAGGCTTTCCTTCTGTTTTAGTTGGGCTCATCAATAACTGCTTCAAATACCTGAATAACTGCTCAAAATACTACAAAGTTAAAATGAATCTTATACAACGATTTTGGTTAAAATAGACTCCATTGCTTTCTACAATAAATGTTAACCTCTACACTACTGAAAAACATCAAATCCTGGCTCTGTTACTCACTGGCTTGACCCATTCTGAAAAATGGAGATATTAGTGTCCACTTCACAGAGTTACTGTGAAGATTAAATAAAGTTACTGCCTACACAGATGCTAGTTACCTTACCGATGATGATGCAAGTGCAAGGCAAATGTCAAAAGGGCCGCTGCTTCTTTGGAGTCATGACCCAAGGGTCTCAGAACCACTTCATCAGAACACTTACCTGCTCACTGACCTTCTGCAGTTCTTTACACAGTAAGTTTGTAAGGTGTTCAAATTTCCTCTAAATCTGAACTCACCCCACCTATCCAGTCTTATATATACAATTCCTTACATGGTCTCACAAATATGACAAGCAAATCTTCATGTGGTATCTCTTTCATTCTGAGTTCCTCCTTAGAACTTAGGCTCTAATATGCCTGGATATTCTATTCCACATTTATAACTGACTTCTTAGAATTCTTTTTTGGTTGTTGTTGTTCAGCTGCCAAGTCATGTCTGACTCTCTGAGACCCCACGGACTGCAAGATGCCAGGCTTCCCTGTCCTTCACCATCTCCTGGAGTCTGCTCAAACTCATGCCCACAAGTCAGTGATGCCATCTCATCCTGTCGCCCCTTCTCCTCTTGCCCTCAATCTTGCGCAGCATCAGGGTCTTTTCCAATGAACCAGCTCTTTGCATCGGTTGGTCAAAGTATTGGAACTTACTTAAACTAAATATCTGCTACGTTAAAAGCACTGTGGCAAATCCAAACATAAATCAAACGTGTACCTTAACCTTGAAGGTAGAAGAGAGGTCTATTTGAATAAGTACAGTACAAATCAGGATGCAATAAGTGTCATGAGGGAAATACAATAAAACATGGATAAAGATTTTTTCTGCAGGATGAGACTTGGTTAGGTACAGATGAGGAGGGGCTTTAGGCAGGAGGAAAAGTAAGAGTAAAGCAGAGAAGGTGAAATCCTGGCTATGCAGTATGTCTTAAGGACAGTACATGGTTTCAAAGATAATATGGGATTCATTGGAAGAAAAATTGAGAAAACGGGGTTGAGAGGATCCATCAGTGTTTCTCAAAACGTATCCTATGGCCACTAGCATCCCTGAGCATTTTTCAGGTAAGTCAACGGCCTACCGGTGGTTTTAGAAGAAAAACTGATGATGTTATTTTATTTATATACTATATTAGAAAATCTTATTGCTCCCTCAGGTTCTCTTGGTTTCACCCCTCTCCTGGATTCTCAGCCACCACACCCTAACAGACAACTCCTCGTGGGCCCTTATGATTCCACCAGAGCCTCTAGCTCCTTCTATCATTTGACATTCAGATTAATGCAACACAGAATGGAGTGGGACCCAGCTTCCCCAGAAAATGCCTAGATCTTGATGAATTAGGGCCATAAATGGGTTTTAGGAGACCCTGTGAACCAAAGGCAAAAAAGGTTTCTTTTAAAACTTTATTCTTGTTATTTCAAATAGGCTTTGGGAGAGGGGTGAGGGGAAAAAGGTCCTTAAAGTAATGTTATCAAAGAACTGTTTTACTCCAACAAGTGTAGGTATGCATCTGTATGACGATCATTGTCATCAGGGTCATGACTTACAGACATCCTGTCCATTATGACTAAATGCAGAGCTATCTCTATTTAGCACTGGCTTAAGTTGCAAAGTATTTTATGCATCAGATAAAAAGAACAATTTTCACGGACCTTTTTTCCTGGATTCTCTAATAAAAGCAATGGGCATACGTGATGGGAGATGCTTTAGCAAAGTCATATGACTCACATGGGCAATCTGAAGTGGTGCCTCTGTCAAATCATGTCACCGCCTCCAAAATCACCACTATTCACTACAAAACTTTGAAGCAGAGTATGGGCAAACTGGTAGCATGCCATTTACCTCCAGTTTGGAACCAGGTACAAATCTTGATGTACTCAGTGTAGCCAGATATTGGCTTGTAACCATGATATAAACAGGCTGATCCCATCTAGGAAAAAGTTTCTATTTTGTGAGGTCTTCCACAAAGTGATGAAGCTTTTCTCTGCTTTCTATTGTAGAAAAATACTTTGTACACAGAAGAAATACCGACAAAAGCTTGTTTGGGGTCTACCTCTTTGAAGAAGAAAAAAAAGCTTCTGTCAGGACTCACAGATTTTCTGCACCTGCATGTACTAGTACCAAAGTCCCACCTGAAACCTTGGAGACAACCTGCCTTTGTCATGAAGGTCATCATAATTCATCATTACTTGGGCCTCGAATCAGTGCCTTAGCAAGAACGTTTTCGTTCATTCCTAAGAAATGTCAACCAAATATAAAGTCCTACTATATATAACACATGGAAGGTTTCCTAGAGAACAAATGTACTTGAGTACTTTATTTCCATTTTCTCCAGGAAATCACCAATAATTTGTACACACACACACACACACACACACACACAGACACGGAGGTGCAATAGCAACAAAAACATAATTTCTGTAACAACAGGAATTCCTGTGGGTTTATACACTGTGCATTATTTCAGGAAGTAAGGTGGGTATAGCTTTCCCTTAAAAAGTGACAGTTCATAAAACACATTTATTTAGCTACACTAAAACTTGGAAACCTGGTTCTTCCTATATACTTTCTTAGTTTTCTTATTAATAATACACTTCCCCTCCTCTTTCCTCCTAATCCAAACAAAACTAACCTTTGATGGATTGAAAGGAATACCCAGGTAGGAAGAGCCTCGGAAACCACAACGATTTAGATTTGATCCTGGAAAATAAAAACATGTACTTTTAAAGTGAACCTTATTTTCACAGATTCTAATGCAGTTCTATTATACAATCTCTCAAAAAAAGCATATTTTAGTACCAAAGCTTTGTCACTATCTCCATTTTCATGCTACCTAATGCTGAATGTCTGCTCTAAGAGCTTTACGTGGATTTCTTCATTTAATTTCCAAACCAGTCCAAACCAAAATATGACTTCCTACCAGATACTTTTAATTTCAGCCTATGTCACTGAGTCAAAAATGTTTTCCTACCTTCTCTAAATGACGATTTTTCATGTGATCAACATAGTCAACCTCTCATGCTGAAGAACCAAAAGCAGATGTGCTGATAGTAAGTGACATGTTCAAAGTAACAGCTGGTTAGCAATACAGAGAGCCCCACCCAGTGTCTTTTAACTTTAACTAACAGCTTCTTTACAGGGGAGAAAGGTATAGGTATAAACTGTTCTACAGTTGCAGAAAATAAATGTACTTTACATTTTAGTATTAGATAGTCCTTCATTCTAAGTACAATACTTTGCACAAAAGAACACTCAAATTAGAGCCTGGTCTGCTTATTCATTGCATGTTTAATCACATAGGTATTTTTCCTACCTAAAATTTTTCATTTTTCAAGATATCAATGGAATATAACTGGGAACCTAAGAAAGAAAATAGCTACACCCATGAAAAGGAATTCTTGTGCACTACTGATGGGAATGTAAACTGTTGTAGCCACTCAAAAAAATAAGACTAGAACCACCATATGATCCAGCAGTTTCACTTTTGGGTATATATACTAAAAAAAATGGTATCATTATATCAAACAGATTATCTGTAGCCCCATGTTCATTGCATTATTCACAATACCCCAGACATGGAGACAACGTAAGTGTCCAATTATGGAGGAATGGATAGAAAACATGTGAGGCATCTATAGACAAACATGTATGTCACACACACACACAAGGGAGCATGACTCAGCCATCAAAAGATGGATATTATGCTTCTTGCAACAGTATCGATGAGCCTAAAGGGCATTCAGTTCAGTTCAGTTCAGTTCAGTAGCTCAGTCGTGTCTGGCTCTTTGTGACCCCATGGACTGCAGCATGCCAGGTTTCCCTGTCCATCACCAACTCCCGGAGTTTACTCAAACTCATGCCCAGTGATGCCATCCAAGCATCTCATCCTCCGTCGGCCCCTTCTCCTCCTGCCTTCAATCTTTCCCAGCATCACAGTCTTTTCAAAGGAGTTAGCTCTTCGCATCAGGTGGCCGAAGTATTGGAGTTTCAGCTTTAGCATCAGTCTTTTCAATGAATATTCAGGACTGATTTCCTTTAGGATGGACTGGTTGGATCTCCTTGCAGTCCAAGGGACTCTCAAGAGTCTTCTCCAACACCACAGTTCGAAAGCATTCAGTGTGCAGCTTTCTTTATAGTCCAACTCTCACATCCATACATGACCACTGGAAAAACCACAGCCTTGATTAGACGGACCTTGTTGGCAAAGTAATACCTTGAGAACCCCATGGATAGCATGAAAAGGGCATCACACTAAGTGAAATAAACCAGACAGAGAAAGACATACAGTGCATGTGACTTACATTTAGTAATCCAAACAAGCTGAACTCAGAGAGAGGAGAATAGTAGTTGTCAGGGCTGGCAGGGAAGATGCTGGCCAAAGGGTACAATCTTTGAACTGTAAGGTGAATAGGATCTGGGGATCTCATGTATGTACAGCATGGTGATTGTACTAAACAATACTATACTGTATCCTTGCAAGTTAATATGACCTTAAATAGCAGAACTTAAATTTTATCACCACACACACACAAAAGGTAATTCTGTGAGGAGAATGGAGCTGTTAACTAACCTCATTGTGGTAATTCTGTGAGGAGAATGGAGCTGTTAACTAACCTCATTGTGGTAATCATTTCACAGTATATATGTACATCAAATAATCATGCTATACACCTTAAACTTACATATATGTCAGTAATTATCTCCAGAATGTTGGAAAGAAATTCAAAAATATAAACAAAAAAAATGGTCATACCCAGATTAAAAAGGTAAGTGTCGTTTTAAGAACTATTAGAAAATCAGCATGATAGAAATAGAAAATAGGAGTGTAGTACCAACAGACTGTATATGCATTGCTATTAAAAAAAAATCAAGCCAACACACTGTTTACAACAGCTAGAACATGGAAGCAACCTAGATATCCATCATCAGATGGATGGATAAAGAAGTTGTGGTACATATACACAATGGATTACTCAGCCATGAAAAGGAACACATTTGGGTCGGTTCTAATGAGGTGGATGAATCTGGAGTCTATCATACAGAGTGAAGTAAGTCAGAAAGAGAAAAACAAATATTGTATATTAATGTATATTTATGGAGTCTAGAAAGATGGTACTGATGAATCTATTTACCGGGCAACAATGGAGATGCAGACATAGAGAAGAGACTTATGGGCATGGGCTGGCGGGAGGAGGAGAGGGCAGGATGAATGGAGAGAGTTAACATGGAAACACATACACTACCACGTGTAAAGCAGATAACCAAGGGGAAAGTGCTGTATGACTCAGGGAACTCAAACCAGGGCTCTGTGACACTGGCGGGAAAGGGTGCGGAGGTGGGAGGAAGGTTCCGGAGGGAGGGGACACACGCATGCCTATGGCTGACTCAAGTTGATGTACGGCAGAAAACCAACACGATATTGTGAAGCAATTTTCCTTCAATTAAAAATAAGTAAGTTAAAAAAAAAATAAGTTTCAGGAAAAAAATCAAGCTGACTTAAAAACTGGTCCTGAGGTGAGGAACTAGGTTCACGTCCCTTCTGACTGGTGCACGACTAATCATAATTGGTTTCAGGCACTAGACACTCTAACAGGGCTTCCCTCGTGGCTCAGCTGGTAAAGGATCCACCTACAGTGCAGTNTAAAAAAAAAATAAGTTTCGGGAAAAAAATCAAGCTGACTTAAAAACTGGTCCTGAGGTGAGGAACTAGGTTCACGTCCCTTCTGACTGGTGCACGACTAATCATAATTGGTTTCAGGCACTAGACACTCTAACAGGGCTTCCCTCGTGGCTCAGCTGGTAAAGGATCCACCTACAGTGCAGTAGACCCCGGTTCCATTCCTGGGTTGGGAAGATCCGCTGGAGAAGGGATAGGCTGACCTGGAGAATCCCGTGGACTATACAGCCCACGGGGTCGAAAAGAGTCAAACACGACTGAGCGACTCTACCTTTCACACTATTCAGTTTTATATCTTCTGAAATACTTAGAATAGTAGCTTATACATTAATTCTCTGAGTAATTTAGGAAACTTCTTCCCTAAATTTGGTCCCATCACTTCATGGGAAATAGATGTGGAAACAGTGTCAGACTTTATTCTTTGGGTCTCCAAAATCACTGCAGATGGTGACAGCAGCCATGAAATTAAAAGACGCTTACTCCTTAGAAGCAAAGTTATGACCAACCTAGATAGCATATTGAAAAGCAGAGACATTACTTTGCCAACAAAGCAACAAAGGTCCATCTAGTCAAGGCTATGGTTTTTCCAGTGGTCATGTATGGATGTGAGAGTTGGAGGAAAGCTCAAAGTGAAGAAAGCTGAGCACCGAAGAACTGATGCTTTTGAGCTGTGGTGCTGGAGAAGACTCTTGAGAATCCCTTGGACTGCAAGGAGATCCAACCAGTCCATTTGGAAGATCAGTCCTGGGTGTTCTTTGGAAGGAATGATGCTAAAGCTGAAACTCCAGTACTTTGGCCACCTCATGCGAAGAGCTGACTCACTGGAAAAGTCCCTGATGCTGGGAGGGATTGGGGGCAGGAGGAGAAGGGGACGACAGAGGATGAGATGGCTGGATGGCATCCCCAACTCGATGGAGGTGAGTCTGAGTGAACCCCGGGAGTTGGTGGACAGGGAGGCTTGGCGTGCTGCGATTCATGGGGTCGCAAAGAGTCGGACACGACTGAGTGACTGAACTGAATTCAACTTCCCTAAATTTAAAACTCTGTACCAAGAATCTTCCCCCATTAACAACAAAAAAAATTACTTAAAAATGAATACTATCTAATGGTGATAATGATTTTGATGAACATGGTTCTCCTACTTTTGCTAAAAACTTTTAAATTGGTAGGGCTTCCCCTGTGGCTCAGCTGGTAAAGAATCTGCCTGCAATGCGGGAGACCTGGGTTAGATCCCGGGGTTGGGAAGATCCCCTGGAGAAGGGAAAGGCTACCCACTCCAGTATTCTGGCCTGGAGAATTCTATGGACAGTCCATGTGGTTGCAAAGAGTCGGACACGACTGAGCGACTTTCACTTTAAACTGGTAAGCCATTTCAGACTTGCTAATACATCGTGAGTCATAAAAAGGCTCCTACCCTCTGACTTGGCAATGATGCACATGAATATCTACTCCAGTAACTTCAAATATGAGATGATCATATGCACAGAAACACTCAGGATAGTATCTTGATGATAAAANAAAGAGTCGGACACGACTGAGCGACTTTCACTTTAAACTGGTAAGCCATTTCAGACTTGCTAATACATCGTGAGTCATAAAAAGGCTCCTACCCTCTGACTTGGCAATGATGCACATGAATATCTACTCCAGTAACTTCAAATATGAGATGATCATATGCACAGAAACACTCAGGATAGTATCTTGATGATAAAATTTTTGAAGTGACACAAAAGTCCAATGGGCTAAATATATAACATATTGTATCTACTCAAAGAAAAGCAATGTATCTACTCTACTAAAAGCAATGATTTGGGGAAACTGCATAGTAACACAGAGAAATATATATAATCAAGAGAAAAGCTGGATACAAAAATATATGTGTATTATGTTTATAATGAGGAAGTGTACTTATCATCAAAGCTTCAAAGGGAATAAATGTAATATTTTGTGGGACATGAATAAAGCTGAATTTTGTCTTTGTCATTGTTGTCATCACAAATTACCACAAGCTTAGCAACGTAAAACAACACTCATTTATTATCCCAAGTTCTGTAAGGTCGGAAGGCCAAGGCAGGTCTTCCCAGGCTAAAATATCTGTTTTATGTTGTAGGGCTACATTCCTTATTGGAGGTTCTGGGGAACCACCTGCCTCTGCGTTCATTTAAGGTTGTTTGGCAGATCCAAGCTCCTTGCAGTTGTAAGGCTAAAGGTCTCTATTCCCTTGCCAGGTCACCCAGGGCACGCCCTTACCTCCCAGAGGGCACTCTTGCCATTTCCTGCATCTGGGCCCTTGTATCTGAGAATACAGCAGTGGGGCCCAAACCCTTCTCATGCTTAGACTCTCTCTGGCTTCCCCTTCTGCAGCATCTCTCTCCTGTCCTCCCTCCCCGCATTTTTCTTGTTTGTCTTCTGTAATAAGGGTTTATGTGATTATACTGTGACTGTATGTTTAACAACCACAGACAACCTCCACAGTTTAAGATCAGCTGATTAGTAACCGTAACTTCATCTGCAGCATCTGTAGTACCCAGAGGAGTGCTTGACTGAATAACCAGGGAGCAGGAATTATGGGGGGAGAGGAGGTGACATCTTCAGAATTCTGCCTAATACTCTTTCCATACTCCAAACTGGATCTAACGTTGTATTTTTTAAATTAAATTATCCCTTCCTTACCAAGCTACGAGTGCCTTTATCCTTTTAGTGTCATTTGTTTTAATCCATCTTAAATTGGGTGAGGGGTAATGTTAAATGATATATTTTCCTAGGTCCTATATTTTATCTGAACCCTAAAAAGTGTTACTATTATTACTTAAACTTTTGAAATCAGGTTTTCCTTTTTCCCCTTTGGATTGCCTTTTTTAAATTTATCTTTTCAAGCTACTGATCTGCTGACAGTTCTCTATGAAAATCAAATCCTATTTCTACTTTTGATGAAAGCAAGCTCTGATTCCATGTTTCAGGTCTGAGTTTATACTTCCCTTAAGAAACCTTCTGGAGTCCCCACTAAGTCAGTTTCATATCGAGGCTGAAGGCTGATATATAGTAGGGGCTTAATAAAGGAAAGTTTTTTTAAAATAAAAATATCTTTTCTTCAATTTTCAAACGGGAGTACACATCATCATCTTAAAAAGTTCGTCAGGCCATTCTTTCTGGTTCCTGTCAACATTTGTCTGCTACTGTGAATTCTTTTATAATGCTAGTAAGCTTACCTATTCATGGTAACTATTCAAGTATAAATATGCAATTTATTCCAAATTTACAACTGAATGCATATTCAGGATAAAGTTTAAACTTCTTTGGAGGGTTTTAGATTGCGCCCTCCAGTGTTCCTATTCAGTACTAGCAAATAAAATGTGGTCTGGCTGATGAACTTTATCAAGTCTAGTTCGGAAAAATGTAGATGCTTTTGGGTCGTAACCTCGGCCCACATCAAAACCCTCAGAGTAGGGCCTGAACTAATACATACAAGAAAGAAAAATAACCCCTGCCTTATTACACAGTCAAAATTGATTTGGTGAACACATCCATAAAGTCAAACAAGTTTACCTCGTTATATGGAAGCAGCTTAAACAGCTATGCATCATAAAAACCCATATTACTTAAAAAATGAAACTGGGTCAAGAGAAAGAAAAAGGAGCAGCAGCAAAAATGGGCATATGAATGGGTGTAACATACATACGGGGATTTACGTGTGAGTGTCTAGTTGTTGCCTAGTCACTAAGTCATGTCCAGCTCCTTTGCAACCCCATGGATTGTAGCCCACCAGGCTCCTCTTCCCTGGGATTCTCCAGGTGAGAATATTGGAGTGGGTTGTCACTTCTTTCTTCAGGGAATCTTCCTGAGCCAGGGATCAAACCCATGTCTCCTGAACTGGCAGGTAGGTTCTTTACCACTCGGTCACCAAGGAAGGCCAAGTATGTAAAGAGATGTATTAAAGAATAAAACATATTTAGCTATCAACCATAAAGAGAAACAATCCCTCTATCTGCATGCTTGCACATTAAAGATAAGTATTAAGCTACAAAGCTGACTTCTGCTTGATGACTGGGTCATATCTGACTTACAACTTAGGATTTGACTACTAAACTCAAAAGAAACTCCAGCCATGCCAAGCATCATAAAGACAATGTATTTAGATATTCTCTAAAAAGCAAAGAAACTCACAGAATGTAAAACTTTAATGACAGTTTAAAAAGATTTATTTTAGTCGGCAGAGTTACTTCGCTTTTCATAAGAAAATGCATTTGCCCTCTTTTAAGAGAAAATTTTATTGAGACAAAATAAAAACACATGAAATATTATATTTAAATGCTTCCAATAAAATATAACTCGAGCTAAAATATCACATTACTAGTGGTGTTGTACTGCTTATATAATCCAAAACTTGTTTTGGTTATGTTCTTAACATTCTAATTTTCATTTTCAAAGTTATGTTATTGCACTATGCAAAAAGAATTCAAGTGAATGTGGTCATTTTTTTTAATGTAAAAGCAGACATTTACACTTTATGGCTATAGAAATAATTTCTCACAGGTCTCAAGAAACACAAGGTTTCCTAGTAAAAGAACATATCTTATATGACTCCTGTTTCAGGATGTCAAGAAAGATCCACACAAGGTAAATAAAATACTACAGAGCTTTAAAAACGTTTTTTGTATCTATTTCCTAAATTCCACAGATTAGTTTTAGGATAGGACCTAGACCAGTTAAAGAGAAGGCAGGTGGGGGATTTTCTTTCACAAAGGTTTGAAATTTAATAGCATTTCATCCAACAAAACAGTAAGTTGAGAATTTGGAACTGCAGGTGGGCTGTGAAAAGACTTGTGGCATAGCATACCAGATAAGTGACTAAGGGCCGCTGGGGACGTAAACCAACCCATGACTGGGACACTATCTTTACATAAAATTCTTGATCTACAATGCCTCCCAAACAAGTGTTCTATAATTTCTAAAAGTTTTAACGCTCAGTTTAGCCACATGAAACTATACTTACATTTCCAGCATGTTGTTTAAAATAAAAAAAGGAAGCAAACTCACTGAAAGTCTACTAAAAAATTGAAAGCATTGAACATTTTACATTTTAATATTAAACCACTTTATCTACATTTCCAAACACTTAATTCTAATTTTTATGAGCTCTATTAAAGAAGAGATATCAGATTTATTTTCCTTTAGACACATAAGACGGCCTCAGAGTTCTCATGAAAAAATCCATATCTCACAGAAAAATACACATGACAAAAACAGCAGTCGATGCATGGGATCAGTATAGGGAAAACTGAAAATGAGAAACAGGAAGCTGCATTCTAACTTTGCTTCTAACATTAACTAGTTATATTACTGTGGGCAAATGATTACTCTCTCTGGATACTCTCTCTGGATCTTAACATCTACTTGTAAACTGATGGACTATAATATTCCTTGTTTTGTTCTAGCTCCAAAATTGTCTGGTTGTGTCCCTGGACAGAGAGGGTAATGAAGTCCCCAGGCTGATCCCTGGTGTTCCCTAAATACTTCCTGACATTGATGAGAAGGGCCCCAACCCTCCAATGGTCTGACCACACTTATTACTAGGATACCACGGGGATCTTTACAATCCTAGGATTAAGTGGAAGGCCAGGGATAATCGTGATTAAATATTTACAATGTACTTAATTGCCACACAGGACAGTTTCCACAAGGGACTATATACTTTCCCAGTATAGCAGCATGGGGACCTGGAGTCAGGAGCCAGGGATTCCAGCCTGACTGTCACTGACGTCTGTGTGTGACCTCGGGCAGGCCTCTCACTCCCTCTTCCTTTCAATGTCTGCCCGACTTCTGGGAAAGGCAGACTGAGGGAAGAACAATGTGATGATGTATTTGAAAACTACAAAATATTAATGCACTGAATTGTTCCTGCCAGTAGCAAAATGTCAATATTTGTGTATAATCATATAAATTGGCTTAGTTTTTATTTGTGTTGTGTTTTGAAGAGAGGCTGAGATAAAGATTTTTTAACTTAAATTTTTAAAATACAGAATATTTATTGTCAGCATTCAAACAATGCAGAAATACAGAATAAAACTAAAGTACCTTATCCAGCCATCCCCTACCTCTGTTCTCATCTACTTCCCCCTCCACAAAGGCTATCTATGTGTGCTTTTGGAGCTTTTCCCATACACTGATGTTAATAATATTAAAACAAAACACCCCTGTACACATTGGTATTTACCATTTAACTGCATCTGATGAACAGGTTCATGTAAGTACATATACAGATCTACCTCAGTCACCTTACTACGGGGCAGTACTCTTTACTGGCCTACAGCTTATTTAACTGTTTCACTTTTGGTGGATACTTACTGTTTCTGATGTATTATTATAACAAACAATGCCAACACATCCCTCTACACAGAGTTCTGTGCACATGTACTAGGTTCCTGAGATTAGCAACAACTTACCAGTAACCTGGCGGCTTTAAACAACAGAAATGTATTAACAACAGAAATGTATTCTCTCATAGCTGTAGAGCCCAGGAGTTCAAAATCAAGTTGTCAGCAGGTTGGCTCCTTCCAAGGGCTCTGAGAGAAAGCCCAGTGCATACCCGCTCTGAGTTTCTGGTGGGCATTCCTGATGCTCTTTACCACACGGACCCACCCCTGAGCTCTGCGTCTGTTTTCACATGGCCTGACCTCCGTGAAGTACCTCCCTTCCGTTCTCTCTGAAGGACACCAGTCACTCTTGTTGAGATCCTTACCCTAATTATGCTCGCCAAGACCCTCCTTCCAAATGTAGTCACCCTCTGAGGTTCTGGGTGCATATGCCTTTGGGGGACCATGATTTAACTAGATACAACACATACAAGGATAGGTGAGGGCAAAAAGTCACACTTCTGAAATGCCCTTCCAAAGGTTACAATTTTCACTTCCACCAATAGAGTATTAAAGTGTTCTTTTCCCCACATTCTTACCAATTTTTAAAAACTTTTTGGTGAATTGATGTGTTAGGTAAAAAATAATGTTAATATTCTTGTTTCTCCTGCATTTCCCTAATTTCTAATATCAGTCAATCCTCTTTTCATGTATTTAATAACGATATGTACTTCTTTTGTGGAGTATCTATTCACAGATTTTGTCACTTTCTCAACGGCAATGTGTCACCTTTCCCTCAATCTTTTAACAACTTCTTGCAGCTTTGATATTGATATTCTGTCTAGTATATACAGTGGCACAGTTTCCTCAAAGTCTGTTATTTATCCACTTTATCTTTCCCTATGTCACATTAAAAATATTTACTTATCAAATCTGCCAAATTTTTCTTTTATGCTCTGGGTTCTGTTTAACACTTTTAAGATTTTTAAGTCCCCTAGGATTTTATGTGATATCACAAAGTAGGACAAATAGAGAGTTAGGAGTTATAGAAAGCATTCTATTCAGCTTGCAAATGCCCTATAAATGTGAAAATATTTGAGGAGCCAGAGGATGCTGTAGGCTAAATGTGAAAATACGGAAAAGAAAAAAAATAGGAAAAGGTATAAGTCATTTACCGCCCAACAACTGCAGATAAACAATGACGCACTACACATGAAAAGAGAAAAAAAAAAATCTAAGACAGGTTCATTCACTGCCCTCCAGAAGTCTACAATTCAGACATAAGCAAAAATATTTTAAGCAACAGTTAAGCAGCAATGACTGAAAAAGTAAAAAATCAGCAATGGGCTTCAATCTATGAAGTACATGGAGCTGAAAGTACAACGGGAAAGAGAATTCTGCTGGATCTCAAAAGAGATGGTAAATACACCCAAATTCAAAAAATTTTTTAACTTGCATCAAAGTATAATAAACAGCTTAATGAACTTCTTCAAAGTAAACTTACCTGTATAACCAGCTCTCTGCTCAGGAAAAAGTACATGACCAGCACCCAAGAAGCCCGTCCTGCTTCCTTCTTGGGACTCCCCAAAGGCTCAGATTGGCTTTGCTGACATTTTTACTTTGTATTAATAGAATAATACACTATATATTTATCACAAAATATGTTTGTGACATTCATCCAAATTTTTCTATGTAGGTCTAAATTGTCCTTTCCCATTATTGCACAGTGATCCAGTGTGTGAATTCCAATACATCACTGATCTATACCACCAATGATGGGTTGTTTGCATATTCCTACTCTGGGCTCCTGTGAAAAATACTATGAATGACCATTCTAGTACATATCTTTTGGAGAATACATTTTTTCATTTCTGGTTGGGTATATACTAGGGAGCAGAATTACTGTCACAGAATGTACATTTGTTTGGTTTTAGTAAATACTGCCAAACAGTAGCTATAAAATAGTAGTTACAGCTGTGCGACATCCTCATCAACATTTGTTACTTTCCACCTCTCTCATTTTGGTCATTCTAGTGAGTGCACAGCTAACACAATTATCAGGGATAATGTGACAGTTTTAGATGACAGTTGGCAAGGCTCTCGCAACAGATCAAATAATGAGAAAAGTAAGAAGTCTTCAAAAAGAATATGGTATTAATTAGCTCAATCATGAAGCCAGAAAACTGTCCTTAAAGGCAGATAAAAATACAAAAGAAAGTAGGAAGCACAGTGGGAAAAAAATGACTAGTGTTCTGATAATTGTAACCTACAGCATGGGTTTCCTGCCTTTTTAGAGGGACCGTAGCTATTTTATTCCAAGGAAATGAGTATCGTAATTAATGTCTAAAAGTAACACATTATAGCAAAAACTTCTTATAGGATAGCTTTGCTATATACCACAGTGTATAATTTCCTATCTGTACTATGTGAAATACACATAGGAAACAACAATTTATAATTAGGACATGCATTGTTAGTAAACAAACAAAAATTACACATAATCTGTAACAAAACTACAGCTGTTTAATATTAATATCTAACTTTTTAAAAAATTCCAGACTTTCACTCAGACTAGTGAAAAAAAAAATTCTGATTAAAAAGGAAATACAAATTGCTTCCATTTTGCAGGTGACTAGACTTAACCTCACCTTAGCCACAAGCTCCTAGAGAACGAGAACCGTATCTCCTAATTCTCAACAGTCCTCCTGTACAAGTTTAGCGGAGTACTCTTAGCAGAACATGCAATAAATACTACTCAGCAACATGCTGGAATCTATAACTACTCATCAGTATATCACATATGCTGTTTCAAGTCATTGGTGAAAAATGATTAGATTTTATATTAGAATTCTGAAAGATCTAAAACTGCCTAATCATTTTTTAACAAGAATTCATTAATGGGCAAAGACTTTTTAAAATTATAAACAAATACTACAAACTTCAAGAATAATAAAATAGAAAGCTCACACTATGTCCAGTGGTATCTGCTAACAGATCAAAGCTCTTTCTTTCTAAATAAAGCTTTGGTTTATTATTTCCCCAAAGCTTGCCTGGGTGAGATTACTCCAACCAATGAACCACATCATTAAATAATAAATGCTGACTCATAAAAGAAAGGTAAGCAGTGATCACACGTAAGAAGTACATGACTTTCTCAGAGTTTATTTGGGTTTGATTTAATTCAACTCAATGTTAGAATTTCTAACATTTATAAATTAAATCAACATTTGATATTTTAAACTTAATGGAGTGAACAATAGAGTTTATAAAACTTGTGTGTATTTAACTGATCGTAATTTATGAACTCTGATAATTTATTTAATTGATCAAAATATATAAAGTTTTGAGAACCATAAAAATGACTGAAGTATAACCAAGAGTTCTAAGAAACCATTAAAGAAACGCTAGCAGGGAAAAATGGTTACGAGGCTGGAATGAAACTTTTTGATGGCAAGGAGTTTTTCAGTGAAGAGACAAAAAGAATGGCTGAGAATGAAAAACAGAGTGAATGCTACAAAACTAATCAAACGTAAACGTGGATACAAGTCGTCAAGCAGCAGCCGTCAGGGTGGACGTGCACAGCAGCATGGGGCCCAACTGCGAATCCCCGCTCAATCTCAGAGCAGCCTCTCAAGGCAAGATGCCTACCTTGGCCAGCACCTTGCTCAAGCAGAAGGGGAGTGTCGCATTACAAGGAAAACGCAGATGAATAAAATACTGGGTTGGCCGAAAAGTTTGTTCGTGTTTTTCTGTAAGATGTTACGAAAAACCCGAACGAACTTTTCAGCCAACCCAATATGATAATGGTTTGTGAATACACGAAGATTTTCGAGTCCAACACGCGTGTTAGGCTAGGTGCAGCTAGTCACACTAAAAATAAAATGCTAAAAACTCACTCACTGTCTTCTGTGGGAAGGACCTGCAGAGAGTAAATCCACTCTATTATATCATCCTTGTTCACCACATCTAAGGAGTCCAACATATCCAGCCCAGAGAGTGCGAAAAATGCAATAGTCAACCTAAAAAGAAAAAAAATATAAAATTCCATCTTATCAAACCAATGAAGTCTGTTTCACAAAAATAATAAACTCATTCTAACTTTACAATAAACAATAGCCCCAACTTGTGAAAACAGAAAAACCCAATTTAGTCTTATAATTTAATAATAGCAATCAAATCTTTGTTTTAATTTCTAATAAAGGGACGTTTAAGGCTTAAGAACTCATCTTACTCATCTGAAGTATACATGAATTTACTGAAGCCAGGTTATGAGCAACCTAAAGGCTAAAAGTAGAATTGAGAAAGAATTCCATGCATCTACTCAGTATATATAAGGCCAAAAGGATGGAAAATATATACAAATCTCAATTTTCACTGATTCGCCAAGAGCAATTGATCAGTTCAGTCGCTCAGTTACGTCTGACTCTTTGCCACCCCACGGACTGCAGCACGCTAGGCTTCCCTGTCCATCACTCCGGAGCTTATTCAAACTCATGTCCATTAAGTCGGTGATGCCATCCAACCATCTCATCCTCTGACATCCCCTTCTTCCCCTGCCTTCAATCTTTCCCAGAATCAGGGTCTTTGCCAAGGAGTCAGTTTTTCACATCAGGTGGCCAAAGTATTGGAGTTTCAGCTTCAGCATCAGTCCTTCCAATGAGTATTAAGACTGACTTCCTTTATGATTGACTGGTTTGATCTCCTTGAAATCCAAGGGACTCTCAAGTATCTTCTCCAACACCACAGTTCAAAAGCATCAATTCTTCGGTGCTCAGCTTTCTTTATAGCCCTGCTCTCACATCTATACATGACCACTGGAAAAACCACAGCGTTGACTGCTGCTGCTGCTGCTAAGTCGCTTCAGTCGTGTCCGACTCTGTGTGACCCCATAGATGGCAGCCCACCAGGCTCCCCCGTCCCTGGGATTCTCCAGGCAAGAACACTGGAGTGGGTTGCCATTTCCTTCTCCAATGCATGAAAGTGAAAAGTCCAAGTGAAGTTGCTCAGTCGTGTCCGACTCTTAGCGACCCCATGGACTGCAGCCTACCAGGCTCCTCTGTCCATGGGATTTTCCAGGCAAGAGTACTGGAGTGGGTTGCCATTGCCTTCTCCTAGATGGACCTTTTGTTATATGCTGTCTAGGTTGGTCATAACTTTCCTTTCAAGGAGTAAGTGTCGTTTAATTTCATGGCTGCAGTCACCATCTGCAGTTATGCTTATACCTGGTGCTTAATTTTTAAGGATGTTAGAATAAATCTATCATGATTCAAATCTGTTTATAAATAATGTGACCCCTTGGGAAAAAAGGGAGAACAAGGAACACTAAAAATGCAAATGCATTTTAACTCCCATTTCCTAGAAATGAACAGTCTTTGATGAAATGGAACACTCTAAAGCAAAATCCTTCCCCTCCAAGACTGTGCACCAAGTCAGAAAGCTAAGCCTGTGCTCTTATATAAAAACTGGCCCCCGCAGTGGTTGCTTTTTACATGAAGAGTTTGTTACATATATGGTTCCTTTCCTGTTGACATGCATTCTATGGTGTTGTCTGATTGAATATGGTTATCTCAGTTCCACATTCTAATAATTCCTAAGACTAATAGTGACAAACTAGTACTTCAAATTATCTGGTCTAAAGTCTTCTCGCACCACTCCAGTGTTCTTGCCTGGAGAATCCCAGGGACAGAGGAGCCTGGTGGGCTGTCATCTATGGGGTCATACAGAGTCGGACGCAACTGAAGCGACTATGCATGCATGCATGCCTTGGAGAAGGAAATGGTAACCCACTCTAGTGTTCTTGCTTGGAGAATCCCAAGGACAGAGGAGCCTGGTGGGCTGCTGTCTATGGAGTCACACAGAGTTGGACACAACTAAACCGGCTTAGCACTAGCCAGCAGGCACTGACCTAGAAAATTTCTCATTTATTTCTGAAAATTTCTCAGTTTAAAATTTCTCAGTTTAATTCCAACAAGTCACTGAAATTCACTTGAATTAGAGAGGTGATTTATCTGAGTAAGATCAGGAATAAATGAAGGGGAGTGGAACCCCTTTATGTGGGAAGCAGTAGTTGAGAGCTCAGATCTGCAGTCAAACGAGCTAGCTTCAAATCCTCGGTTGGACAATTTCCATCCATCTGTAATCTGGTTAAGTTACCTAGCCCTTTCTAAGTCTTTTCTAAGTCAGCTTCCTTACCTGTAAATCATTATACTTCACACAGTTATTGTGCTTACCTGCTCACAAGCAAGCACTAAATAAACTGAAGCTATTACTATTGGTATTTCCTGATTTGAAGGGACAGTACCAACATTCACCATCTCAACACTACAGGCCTTTTCACTGGTTGGCAATCTCCACCATCCCCCCACCCCCAACCACTCTTCTCTAAAGTAAAATGCTTTAGACATGGGGAAATTTCTGCCTAACAGTACCCACACTGAAATTCACTTCTCTTGATGAAAATCATGTTACATGAGATAAGGTCTGCCTTGTGCATGGCATGCAGTCAAATAATTTACAGAATTAACTAACAAATAAAGGACCTGCAATATTACATCTAACCCTCCTGGAGAGCTATCACTGGGTTCAGTTTTGCTGAAATCTATAAAGTGAATGACTATAGTCAGGTAAAATAAGGCATCTAATAATTTAGCTTATTAAATTATTACTATGTGCTCAGTCACTTCAGGCGTGTCCAACTCTGTGACCCCAGGGACTACACAGCCTGCCAGGCTCCTCTGTCCATGGGATTCTCCAGGCAAGAATACTGGAGTGGGTTGCCATACTCTCCTCCAGGGGATCTTCCAGACCCAGGGACTGATCCTGCCTAGCTCGCATTGCTGGCGGAATCTTTAAGCAAAATGAAGAGAGATATAANCCTGCCAGGCTCCTCTGTCCATGGGATTCTCCAGGCAAGAATACTGGAGTGGGTTGCCATACTCTCCTCCAGGGGATCTTCCAGACCCAGGGACTGATCCTGCCTAGCTCGCATTGCTGGCGGAATCTTTAAGCAAAATGAAGAGAGATATAAGTGAGAGACAACATGAAGGCGCTGAGAAAACAATGATCTTCCCATTACTAAAATATGTTACAGAAAAACATAAACAAGGGGCTGTAAATATAAGTAGGTATTATTTTTTAAATTAAAAGCAGAAGTCATCCAGTCCATCTCTTTAGTTTTCTAGCTCAAGATAATAAAATCCAAAGAACTCAAGTAACTTACTTCAGATTTCAATGCTAGATAACCAATGGAAACTACTGAAGGGGCTCTGAGTCAAAGGGGTATTTCTCAAGTATGGCGCAATTAGAATTGGCTTAAAGCCAAACAATACACCACCAGCAAAACCTGGAGGCCAAGACCTCACTACACAGCAAAGAAATCAGAAATTCTAGGTGCAAGGTAGGGTCTGGAACCTGGGGTTTGGGTGAGTGGAGATGGGAAGCAGTGAGCTTCTCAGGTGATTCTAGTGAGCAGCAAGGCTAACAGAAGCACGGCGATGTTCCACTGGGGCAATGCTGCTCCCAAGTGGCCATTCTGAAGACAATTTTGGTTTTCATCATCAGAGAAGGGTGGTCCTTGCTAATAGTTGGTAAAAGTGAGGTATGCTGCTATGATGCACAAGACAGCACCATTCAAAAAAGAAGTATCTAGACCAAATGTCAAAAGTGCTGAGGTCTAGAAACTGCTCTTAAGTCTTACTGTTATCTGCATGCAAGTGTTAACTGAATAATCTTTTTAAAAATTATACTTGTACTATGGCATGGAAATCAGTCATCCAATGGTAAGCTATTTTAAAATCTTGTATACTTATTAAAGGCTTCTTAAAGTCCAGCATTTTCAACCCATAGCACTTCAGACTAACGTTTATAGGATTAACAGCACTATAGTGAAAAGACTATCAAATTTAGCATCCAGCAGTGGCTGGCAGAATAGAACCAAGAAGCCTTTGGAGCAAACATCCAGCCTTCCTCTAAGATAAGATAATAAGAAAATATTCTTTTTTGGACCACACTAGAGTTCTCAAGTAGTCCTAAAACTCTGAGAGTGAGAGAATTAAATAATTCCTAAGGAATAAAGGACTTCCCTGGTGGCTCAGACGGTAAAGCGTCTGTCTACAATGTGGGAGACCCAGGTTCGATCCCTGGGTTGGGAAGATCCCCTGGAGAAGGAAATGGCAATCCACTTCAGGACTATTGCCTGGGTAATCCCATGGACAGAGGAGCCTGGTAGGCTACAGTCCATGGGGTCGCAAAGAGTCGGACACAACTGAGCGACTTCACTTCACTTCACTTCAAGGAAAAAAAAGGAATTCTGGGTTGGCGGTGTCTGGGAGAAATAATGTGAGGTTTTATGGTGCCTGGGGTAGAGACTGTCAGGCAACCTGTTTTGGTGCAGGCATCTAGAGGGGTGACTGTGCCAGTACATGCTTCTAAGATGAGGCCAGTGAAGCGATTTTTACTTTATTACTTCTTCAGAGTGCATCTGTCTGTTTTCTTCTTTTCTTCTTTCCTCCAGAATTGAATTCTGAGTCTGTAGCCTGAAAAACCAAATTAAGCCATGTCTTCCTGCTAGTTCTCCTACTCTGAACATTACATATAAAAAGTTTATCTTACTTGGATGAAGAAGTAACATCTCCACCCCACTCCCCCTGAGCCCAATCAAGTTCCTTCACCAGCAGATCAATTTGCAGGTAAGAGACATAAACTAAATGATTCTTCCAAAAGGCCTCAATTTTTTGACTTAAGAACAACTGTTTTCAGGCTTAGAAAACAGTACCTAAGAATTAAATAGAACCAAAAGAAAAAAGGAAAAACATTCTGTGCATTATTGGGGCGGGGGGCGCAGCGGGTGGAAATCTAGCCATACTATAGTATGACTCTTGAATACAAACTTGAACTGCATGGGTCCACTTATATGCTGATTTTTTTTTCCAGTAAATACGTACTACAGTGTACTACACACAATCTGAAGTTGTGGAACCTATGGTAAGGAGAGCCTGACCTCTGATATTCCACGGCACACCCTGGGCCCCGAGCCCCAAGTTGCTCAAGGATCAGCTGTGATATGATTTTCCTATGCTACTATCTGAGTATTGTACCATCAGGTCAGAGCAAGTGAATGATCATTTAGGGTATACCAGGAACACTGACTTATGGGAGTTAGGGATCAGGGCTTCCCTAATAACTCAGTTGGTAAAGAATCCGCCTGCAATGCAGGAGACCCTGGTTCTATTCCTGGGTCAGGAAGATCTGCTGGAGAAGGGATTGGCTACCCACTCCAGTATTCTTGGGCTTTCCTTGTGGCTCAGCTGGTAAAGAATCCACCTGCAACGTGAAAGATCTGGATTCGATCCCTGGTTGGGAAAGATCTCCTGGGGGAGGGAAAGGCTACCCACTCCAATATTCTGGCCTGGAGAATCTCATGGACTATATAGTCCACAGGTCTGCAAAGAGTTGGACATGACTGAGCGACTTTCACTTTCTTTTCATGGGAGTTGGCTAGATTCTCAAATTTTGGGTCACTTGCTCTGCTACTTCTTAGTACAAATGTCTTTACTGACATCTACCAGCATCTTTAATAATAGACGGCATTCCTCCCTGGATCTAAGGTGGGGCTATGGCCAAACCAGGGCTTTCCTTGGGGGCTCAGTGGTAAAGAACCTGCCTGCCAATGCAGGAGACTCAGGTGCGATCCCTGGGTCGGGGAAGATCCCTTGGGGAAGGAAATGGCAACCCATTCCAGTGTTCTTGCCTGGGAAACCCCATGGACAGAGGCGCCTGGCAGGCAGGAGTCCATGGGGTCGCAAAAGAGTCAGACACAAATTAGTGAGGATGACAACCTGGCCAAAATCATGCTGTCAAAGAGTTCTAAAATTATAAACAAGTAGTTACATCAAGAAAACAGAAGCACAGCTGCTGATAAAATTAACAGTGGAAATGGAGAGTCTGGTAGTATACATTAGAAAGAATCATCAAGTTAAAATACATGGTACATAGAAGCACCAATAAATAATTTGGAATGAATGGTGGAAAGATTCATGATTTCCAGAATTTTAAGGCTATTCTTCATTCATAATATCTCGAAACAGCTGACTCAGCCTATTATATTTTCAAGAACAGTCACACATTTTTGGAATTATTTAACATGCAAAATAAAATTTCTCCTGCAAACGATTTTTTAATAAGAAATGTTTACTGAATATCTACTACAGACTAGAAGTGAAATTTGTGTCTGACTCTTTCCGACTCCATGGACTATATATGCAGTCCATGAAATTCTCCAGGCCAGAATACTGGAATGGGTAGCCGTTCCCTTCTCCAGGGGGATATTCCTAACCCAGGGATCGAACCCAGGTCTCCCGCATTGCAGGCAGATTCTTTACCACTACAGACTAGATGCCATGACAAAAATAGATAAGACAAACATCCTAAACTTAAGCAGGTGAAATTTGCGGGGAAAATTACCAAGCAGCTATATCCTTCTGCCTCTTGTTCTCTAGTTGGCAGTTGCTGCTAAGTCACTTCAGTCGTGTCCGACTCTGTGCGACCCCATGGACTGCAGCCCACCAGGCTCCCCCATCCCTGGGATTCTCCAGGCAAGAATACTGGAGTGGGTTGCCATTTCCTTCTCCAATGCATGAAAGAGAAAAGTGAAAGTGAAGTCGCTCAGTCTGTCCGACTGTTAGCGACCCCATGGACTGCAGCCCACCAGGCTACTCCGTCCATTGGATTTTCCAGGCAAGAGTGCTGGGGTGGGGTGCCATTGCCTTCCCCGAGTTGGCAGTTTCAACCCTAGAATTCTGGGATTCCTCCTTCCTTCTTCATCCTCTCCTTTCTATTCCTATTTCTGCTATCCCAGGACCTGGCTCCTGGATGACTGCAACAGCTTCAGTCACTACTGATGACTCTGGTTCTGGTCTTGTCCCACTTAATATAATAACCTATCTAAAGTCTAGTGATCACTCTGAAATGCTTATCTAACCAGGAAAACCCACTGCTTGGCAACTTCCCTTCACTCACATGATATTTAGTTCCCAGTTTCTTGACATGGCAAAATCCACCCCTAACCTTCCATACTAAATTCCGACCATATCTGCCTAACATTTTGAACACTGTGAAGAGAACTGACTGACCACGCTCTGCTCAACACTCGCCTATCCATCTTTATTGCCTTTATCGTCCTTTTGCCTATTATCCACCCACCTACAGGAAAACTCCACACAGTTTAATATTTAGCTCCAGGGTTACCTTTTCCCAAGAAGCCTCAGACGAGACTCTTCTCTGAGTCTCTCTTTGGGTGGAATTACACAGGTGCTTCCAGAATGCCCTGTGACGATCACAACCTTTGCGCAAACAAACTCACAGTGGGGCAGCAGGGGTCGGCAGCCTCGGCCTCACCTGGGAGCCTGTCGCAACGGCACCATCTCAGACCCCGCCCAGACCTACAGCCTGAGAATCTGCATTTTGACAAGACCCCCAGGTGAGTCACATGCACATTAGAGCTGGGGCGCACTGCTGTAATCATCTGTTTGTACTTTTGTTTCTCCTATTAGGCAAATTGTCTCAAATTTTAGTGGGCATGAGAGCCACCTGGGATGCTTACTATGCTGCTAGACTCCCAAGCCCATAAGAAAGTCCGAAGCAGCAGATTTGGGGAGGGGCCTCAGGTATATTTATTTCTATAAGCACCCCATTATCACTGATTGAGAGACACACTGTCAGACTGTGATATACTTCAGATAAGGGAGGAAACCAAAGGACAGAGAAGTTGCTAACTGGTAGGTGGCTAAGTGGTGACATCACAGGATACAGAGGGGATATGGAGGACACCAGAATAGAAAGACTTTGTAAATGTCTTGGAAACAAAACAAATTGTCTAAACCCTTCTAGAAGAGCTGGATCATTAAAAATAACAGAATATGGTCAATATTTGCTTCTCAATTTAAAAAGGCCTATTCTAATGCCCACTGCCCAAACACAAATGGCAACAATATCACATAAGCAAAAAGCTCTCTAAACCATTCATGGAAAGAAAACCGCTCACTGATAAAGCTCACAATCCAAGGTCTATATTCACCTGAGTTAACTAGTAACTACCACTTTTCAGAAGATAAAAGAAAAACCTTGAGTGAACCTTTTAATTTTCATAAAGCCACTATTAGAAAAATAAAATAAAAATAAAACAAACACAAATGGCAACAATATCACATAAGCAAAAAGCTCTCTAAACCATTCATGGAAAGAAAACCGCTCACTGATAAAGCTCACAATCCAAGGTCTATATTCACCTGAGTTAACTAGTAACTACCACTTTTCAGAAGATAAAAAGAAAAACCTTGAGTGAACCTTTTAATTTTCATAAAGCCACTATTAGAAAAATAAAATAAAAATAAAATTATTCTATTGGTCAGGCTAAAAGAGAGCAATGATTTTGCCAAAATGATGTGTCAGAAAATAAGAGTCTAAATGTCTAGTTCAACAGTAGCCTTCCTAGGAGTCAGCTGCTTCCTATCTATCAGTAAAAAGAAATGAACACAGGAACACCTGAATCACTACGTTCCGGGGGTCCCCAGCCTCTAGGATCTAATGCCTGATGATGTGAATTGAAGCTGATTCATAATAGGAATAAACTGCACAATAAATGTAATGTGCTCGAATCCTGCACCGAAACCCTCCCCACTCCTCTCCGTCCATGGAAAATCATCTTCCACGAATCTGGTCCCTGGTGCCAAATAGGTTCGGTACTGCTGCTTTACACCATATCCTCATACCCAGACACATGGCAGCCCCTCAATAAATGCTTGTGGAATTTAACTACAATATCAGCTAACAGTTATGACTTAGTTAGCATGCTGTTTTATCTTAAGTAAAAATTTCGTGGCTGGTCACCTTTGCTTAAACAGTTGAAGCTTCTTTCACAAGCATCTTAAAGTCAACTATGAATCACATACACCACAAAAGGATTTAATGCTGAACTAAGGTAAGTAAAAAGTCTGAATCAAGAAATACTGAAAAACTTCTAAAAAATCACTACAAAAACTAGTATGTGCAGAGTATCTTAAATGTGGTTATTAACTGAGCCATTAAAAAAATCCAAAGTGATTAGGTAACAAACATGAAGCATAAAAAGAATACAATTACTATTTCTTTACTAGCACAATATATTACATATCTGTTATCTAATATACAATGCCTGGTGTAAATTCTAAGGTTATATGGTTATTAAATCAACTGTTAATTGTTCAATCAGAGAATTTTTGCTGCTTTACTTATATTATGAGCAAGATTAGAGTTTACTGCCAACATACATTAGTCTATATGGTTTTGTCCTTGCTGAATTTTAAAGAGATCAAACACAGTGGCATTTTGAAAAAGCAGCACAGACCTGTGGTAGCTACGAACAAAGTTCAACTGTTCAACAGTCAAAACAGGATATTCTTAATTCAAATGCCTTAAATTCACATAAAATTAATCATCATAAACTATAAATGTGATTTACCAGTATATTTCTAAACATCCCATACCATCACAATCAATTGACT
This sequence comes from Oreotragus oreotragus, assembly GCA_006410675.1. Taxonomy (NCBI): domain Eukaryota; kingdom Metazoa; phylum Chordata; class Mammalia; order Artiodactyla; family Bovidae; genus Oreotragus; species Oreotragus oreotragus. The sequence continues at coordinate 333,287 of SJYX01018787.1, read as the reverse complement.
GAGTTCTGGAAATGCTAATTTAGGTCAAGAATAGGCTCTACTAGTCAAACAATGCACATGGATGGAGAAAGGAATATAAATGATGCTTCACTCCTTCTTTAGCAAAAATATGCTCATCGTTCAGGGCTAAGCCCAGAATGATTACTCAACAAAATTATGTACTTATTGTCTGCCTTTAGGCCAGATTAGTCAAGGATCTAGTGCAATGCTCTCCAGCAGGACTTTTTGAGATGACAGAAATGTTGAAACACAAACAAAAGCCACAGGCCTGAGCACTTGAAGTGTGGCAGCTACTGCAAACAGAGGAAGTGATTTTTAAATTTTATTTAACTTTAATTCAAATTTAAATATCCAAATGTGGCTACCAAATTGGATGAAGCAGTCCAGGTATTATAGAAGTAAACAAGAAAGACAAAAACTGCAGAAGTAATCTATAAAACTTCTCAAACTGACCTAGTCATGAAACGGTCAAACCGTTTAACCCCACGCTCAGTTAAGAAAATACGGAAAGAGATCAGGGCAAAACCAATCTGCCTTCTCTTCCAAGCCAGTCCAAGGCATCTTTGGAATCTCACTTTGAAATACAGCAATGCTGAGCAAAGATCGCCTCCTCCTCTCGTTCTTCTCATCCCGACTTCTACTCTAATTCAGTTGCTTAGCCTCTGCCAGATCACAGTGCTCAGACAACCCCAACTCACAATGCTACTGCAAATAAAACTTTAACAGGCTGCTCCAACCAACACTTTACCTTTTACGGCAATCCTTAGACTTAGAATTCCTGCAAAGTTCTTATCTACGGAAACCTTTGAGGCTCTCTGCCGCTCCTATACATTGAATGCCTTACAGACATTCCATGAAGAGTTAATGACCTTACGGAGGCAAGGGAAGCACTAGAGATTTTCAGTTAAAATACGATAACAAACGCTCTTTTTATACACAGAAGTGAGGCCAAGTGACTCACAGGCTCGGGGAAGCAGCTCAGAGTTGAAAAAATGGTTGGTAAGTGAAAAAGGGCGGAACCTGAAGATTCCAAAAGCCCGCGACTTCCAGCTCGTCCCAGCCCTCTCGCCTTAGCTCGCGGGAGCAATGGGGACCGCACCACGGCCCGGGAGGCGAGGCAGTGCCCAGTGGGCGGTGGCGCAGCCCCTGCGGGCGCCCACTAAGCCGTCAAGCTCCGCAGCTCCTTTCGGGGGGCCGGGCCCCGTGTCGGCCCCGCTGACTGTGAGCTACCAATTACCTGCTGGTCTCGAGAGAAGAGTAGCGCTCAGGCAAAACCTGGAGGCAGCGCTGGAAGAACCGCACGTGCCGGTCTCGCAGGAAGTCCAACCGCTCTCCCTCTCCGCTCCCCGCCGGCCGCTCATCCTCCGTGGCCGCCATACTGCTACGGAAACGACGTCTGCGGCGACCCGGAAGCAGTTGGCGCGCGGTTCGAAGGAAACCGAGGGGCGACACCTGGGGAGGGGGCGTGCGTGGGGGGGGGGCGTACGTCCGCCCCCGCCCCAGTTGGCGATTGAAACTACATGCTGTCAACCGAAGACCTTACGCGGCAATTTCTCCCTCAGATTACCCCTTTGGTGGGGCACGATCTTGCCCTTTTGTACTCTAAGCCCAAAGCTTTGGAAACACCTCAAACCTTGTAAAATTCAGCCGACAAATCCTTCCAGAACTTTTATCTTCGTTCGATTTTGGGGAAGAAGTGCAAGGTCAATAGCTTCTTGCCCTTTTGTACTCTAAGCCCAAAGCTTTGGAAACACCTCAAACCTTGTAAAATTCAGCCGACAAATCCTTCCAGAACTTTTATCTTCGTTCGATTTTGGGGAAGAAGTGCAAGGTCAATAGCTTCTTGCCCTTTTGTACTCTAAGCCCAAAGCTTTGGAAACACCTCAAACCTTGTAAAATTCAGCCGACAAATCCTTCCAGAACTTTTATCTTCGTTCGATTTTGGGGAAGAAGTGCAAGGTCAATAGCTTCTTGCCCTTTTGTACTCTAAGCCCAAAGCTTTGGAAACACCTCAAACCTTGTAAAATTCAGCCGACAAATCCTTCCAGAACTTTTATCTTCGTTCGATTTTGGGGAAGAAGTGCAAGGTCAATAGCTTCTTGCCCTTTTGTACTCTAAGCCCAAAGCTTTGGAAACACCTCAAACCTTGTAAAATTCAGCCGACAAATCCTTCCAGAACTTTTATCTTCGTTCGATTTTGGGGAAGAAGTGCAAGGTCAATAGCTTCTTGCCCTTTTGTACTCTAAGCCCAAAGCTTTGGAAACACCTCAAACCTTGTAAAATTCAGCCGACAAATCCTTCCAGAACTTTTATCTTCGTTCGATTTTGGGGAAGAAGTGCAAGGTCAATAGCTTCTTGCCCTTTTGTACTCTAAGCCCAAAGCTTTGGAAACACCTCAAACCTTGTAAAATTCAGCCGACAAATCCTTCCAGAACTTTTATCTTCGTTCGATTTTGGGGAAGAAGTGCAAGGTCAATAGCTTCTTGCCCTTTTGTACTCTAAGCCCAAAGCTTTGGAAACACCTCAAACCTTGTAAAATTCAGCCGACAAATCCTTCCAGAACTTTTATCTTCGTTCGATTTTTGGGAAGAAGTGCAAGGTCAATAGCTTCAAGGTCGTTTTGAAAAAAAAATAGGGCCCTAAACAACATTAAGATGGTGTATACGAAAACCGAAATAAGTCAGTATAGAGTTGCCAACAGATTCATTTTTGGAGGGCCACAGTTTTAAGCTGAATGGAGAAAATCTGCAAAACTAATACAGAGATCACTAAATGCTCATTAAATCATTATCGACGCTACACAAGAGATGTTTCTAGTCTTCTAGAATACCAGGAATTGCATGTGCGTGCGCGCACACACACACACCACTGTTGATTCGCATATGAGGGTTTGTATCACAGACACACACACATCACTGTTGATTCACATACGAGGGTTTGTATCGCACACACATCACTGCTGATTAGCATATGAGAGTGTATCATTTTCTTTTAGGAGACTAGAGATTTTACTAAGTCAGTGTGTCATCCAGCATCAATAATGCATCAATTTGCAACAGCAAATAAACGCTAGGTGTTCTCCAAATATGCATATGCTAGAAAGTGAAATAGCATAAGCTTCTTTTTAATTTTCTTCAAAAAGAGGGATTTCAGTTGCTTCAGCCATACATTGTTCCCTTTAAAAAGATTATGAAGTAGTCTTAGGGGAAAATATCCACGCAAGGATCCGGTCTGAACTCGGGTTTTACAGTCAGCTAATACAAGTTTGGGCATAATTTTGTTAGCCTTCTTAGAAGATGTATTTCTTAGAAAGCATACCATGTGGGCTGGAGTTTTCACCAACCCAAAGCACCCTGCATAATGTTAGGTACTGCTGCTGCTGCTGCTAAGTCGCTTCAGTCGTGTCCGACTCTGTGCGACCCCATAGATGGCAGCCCACCAGGCTCCCCCGTCCCTGGGATTCTCCAGGCAAGAACACTGAAGTGGGTTGCCATTTCCTTCTCCAATGCATGAAAGTGAAAACTGAAAGTGAAATCGCTCGGTCGTGTCTGACTCTTAGCGACGTCATGGACTGCAACCCACCAGACTCCTCCGTCCAAGGGACTTTCCAGGCAAGAGTACTGGAGTGGGGTGCCATTGCCTTCTCCGATGTTAGGTACTAGTAACTAATTATTCCAGGTATTCCTACATGTCTTTAACAAATACTGCATTAACAAACTGCCAGGTATGGGCAGAGGGCTGTCCTTGGTGCTTCCGTACAAACACGGAGGCCAAGAGTCATTGTCCATAGGTATGTCCAGTCTAGAGGCGTTTTCATTCCATGATTACAATGAAGATTTTTCTCACTTGCACAGATACACCACCAAATGGCTGAAGCTATTCAAAGCTCAGACAGAAAGACAATCTATTCAACCTGGCTCTTAGCAGGAAGCCAAATATTTCATCTGATTCTCAGCTCAAGAATTACTGCTGCTGCTGCTGCTGCTGCTAAGTTACTTCAGTCGTGTCCGACTCTGTGTGACCCCATAGACGGCAGCCCATCAGGCTCCCCCATCCCTGGGATTCTCCAGGCAAGAATACTGGAGTGGGTTGCCATTTCCTTCTCCAATGCATGAAAGAGAAAAGTCAAAGTGAAGTCGCTCAGTCTGTCCGACTGTTATGATCCAAATGGAGAAAATATTTCTATGGTGGACTCACTGAGACAGAATATACTTCCTAGGTAAGTAATCACCCACCTTTTCATNATACTGGAGTGGGTTGCCATTTCCTTCTCCAATGCATGAAAGAGAAAAGTCAAAGTGAAGTCGCTCAGTCTGTCCGACTGTTATGATCCAAATGGAGAAAATATTTCTATGGTGGACTCACTGAGACAGAATATACTTCCTAGGTAAGTAATCACCCACCTTTTCATGGGTGATTCTGACCATACAAGAATTCTGACATACATGTGACAGAATCTAACCCTTCACATAGAATGTCACTGCACATTATTAGCTAAAAAATCTAGACTACAAGTCTTCAAAGTATAGGAATGACAGAGTATCTATAAAACTAAATGTTATTTAGCTATTAAATGATAATGTTTGAATTATATAGAAACAGAAAAATTGTATGTGATGTAATGCTAAGTGATAATAGTACAGTATCTAAAATGTACTCTAAGAATAGCTACTTAAAATATGTAGGTATATTTTCAGAAGAAGTTACCTTTAGAGTAGTAGAATTGTGGGTTCTTTATAACATTTTTCCTTTAGTGTTTTTTCCCTCAATTTCTTAATCCAGTATAAGAAATGTTTATTTGACATCTTTTCCATGAGCCTGTAACTGAAGACAATATGTTTACTCTACATCCTTTATACAAAGGATCCATATGATAAATTCCTTATTTACTTCAGATACAACTAGAAGGACAAGTTTCTTCAAAATCCTATACTTTCTTTTATTAAAAAAAAAAAAAAAAAGTAAAAACTGGAAGAATCACCTCACCCAATACAATAGGCTTACCTTAAATGCGGGAAACAGAAAGCTGTATTTGTGTACAACAAAAAAAGCAACATGTTAGAAAGCAATGCATAAGAAACCTTTACTTTGCTCTATCTTGTTGTTATTCGATTCTGTTTTTAAATTCTCTTGTCCTGTAATTTGTGTTTTATTTCTAAGCCACCTCAAATCATTTTAAAAAGTTAAGGAAAACAAGTGCAACAAATAAAATGGGCATTCCTGAGTAACCGTGTTTTATATTAATTCTCTCTTTTTGAACCAAGAATTGTATAAATAGAATTGTTTCCAAAATCTGGAAGCCATCTACTTTGAATATTAACTGTGAAATAAGAAAAGGTTTCAAACACTACTCCTAGTAAATCTGTATCTAAATCATTTGACCTAAATGATCAAATTATAATTAACATACTCTGAGATTAAAGTTATGAGAAATGAAGTTTCTTATATTTATCATGTATGTGATTCCCTTCCTGTATGGTGGGAACTACTTAAAGTTAGGAACTAAGATTTAAAAAAAATTTTTTTTTTCCATAAAATTGAGTCGAATGAAGTTAAGTTGTTTTCATTTATAAAAGTTTGGTAATTTTAAAACTGACTCTTTTGACCAAATGTAATGGCAACCCACTCCAGCACTCTTGCCTGGAAAACCCCATGGGCAGAGAAGCCTGGTGGGCTGCAGTCCATGGGGTCGCTAGGAGTCAGACATGACTGAGCAACTTCACTTTCACTTTTCACTTTCCTGCACTGGAGAAGGAAATGGCAACCCACTCCAGTGTTCTTGCCTGGAGAATCCCAGGGATGGGGGAGCCTGGTGGGCTGCCGTCTATGGGGTCGCACAGAGTCGGACACGACTGAAGCGACTTAGCAGTAGCAGCAGCAGCAGCAATTTAAAAATTTTAAATACCACTAAGAAACATGGGGTTTCCCTGGTGGCTTAGAGGTTAAAGTGTCTGCCTGCAATACGGGAGACCCAGGTTCAATCCCTGGGTCAGGAAGATCCCCTGGAGAAGGAAATGGCAACCCACTCCAGGATTCTTGCCTGGAGAATCCCATGGACAGAGAAGCCTGGTGGGCTACAGTCCATGGGGTCGCAAAGAGTCGGACACGACTGTGCGACTTCACTCACTCACTCACTCACTAAGAAATATCATAATCCTTTAAAGTCAGCTTACTTCCAATGCTGTTAAAAACAAAACTGTGGTATCTTAAGGCAAACAAAGCACCAAAGAAAACTGCACCAGCTGAGAAGTTGTGAAGGACACAGGATTACAAACGTGTGGGCCCAGGAAGAAGTTGTGAAGGACACAGGTTTATAAACGTGTAGGCCCAGGAAGGCTGAACGGAGACGTGAAACAGCTGAAGGAGACCAGTAAGACTGTGTACCAATAATGCAAATAACAGAATATACAGGAGGTGAGAGGTGTATTTTTAAAAGAAATATTTTCCTTATAAAACAAAGCATGCTTCAAACAAATACAAAATATTTGTTACACAAAAATGTAGTAACTGACAAATTACCAATTTGTTAAACTTAGAAAAAGTTCTAACTTATTTCATAACTCAAAAGAAAAAACTTAAATTTTTTGTTACTCAAGTTAATTTAGTTCCAAGTTATAAATGGTACAAAATCTTGGTTTAAAAATGTCACTCTATGATTGTCTCAATTTATTTTGCCATGCCATGACAAAAAAAAAAAAAATCTTTCAAATGTTTTAAGTATTTAAATAAAATACTGTTTCTAACATAAACTTATTCAAAGAACTTTTACATCAGTAGGCCAACATATATTAATTACCCTCTTAGTATAAACAAGAAATACTAATGACAATGCATTGTAGAACTTAATACCTGCCAATTCACATACAACACAACAATCAATCTGAAGAGGCTAATAAAATGTTAAGGACATGGTCATTCTCTCCTCCTGTAACTCCGTATGCTAACATTCTCATCAACTGAATGCCAATTTCATGATCCCATATTTTCTAAACTCCTTGTCTCCAGGTTGGAATAGCCCTAAGGAGAAGAAAAGAGAGTATAAATATATAGGGTATTTTTTTAAAGTCTTGATTAAATGTTAACTTTTAAAAAGTATATAGATTTGTTTTATCTATACACTCTTTAAAAAGTTTATAGTAAACTTTACTATAAAATATACATAAATTACATAAAATATATACAGTTTATATAGAGTTTATTAGGTTATTACAGAGTGAACGCCCACTCCATCTGCTTCTTTACCTATGTGGGATCTGTACAAGTGGCCCAGAGCCCGTTGGTCCTATCTTTTTGGTCCGTTCTTCCCAACCTTTGGTAGGTTTGTAAAGTCTAGAGGGATCTCTACTAACATTGTTTTCAACCTGTAATCAGAAGGAAAATGAGTGCCAGTTAATTTACATGGACTATTCAGTTTGTACTTGTAAGATCCTTAGTAATAGAAAGCAGGTTTAAGAAAAATACTTGATATTCTCTAGACAGAAATAAAACTGTTAATAACCTCTTCAGTAATCTTCTAATTGTGCTCATACAGCTAAAATAAAATTTGGATTACATCAATTCACTAATAAAATGTTAATTTATTTTTTCTAGTTACTTTATTCTACTTCCGCTGTTGTATTTTTTTGTATTTCTCTCATGAGAGAAATTGGAGAAGGCAATGGCACCCCACTCCAGAACTCTTGCCTGGAAAATCCCGTGGACAGAGGAGCCTGGTGGGCTGCAAGTCGGACACGACTGAGAGACTTCACTTTTCACTTTCATGCATTGGAGAAGGAAATGGCAACCCACTCCAGTGTTCTTGCCTGGAGAATCCCAGGGACGGGGGAGCCTGGTGGGCTGCCGTCTATGGGGTTGCCCAGAGTCGGACACGACTGATGCGACTTAGCAGCAGCGGCGGCAGCATGAGGGAAATATAACTCAGCAAACTATGACGGACAATAAACTTAAGATAAATGACCACCAGTAAGTAGTCCTTTGTTCCACCTGTGAGAGTCACTAGCATCTTTATCACCAATGAAATTAAACAATGCTCATAGCTGCTACAGATCTAAACTACAGGCTCATATAGGAAGAATGGGGCCTCTCGGGGGGCTCAGACAATAAAGTAGCCGCCTGCGATGCCGAAGACCTGGGTTCCATCTCTGGGTTGGGAAGATCCCCTGGAGAAGGGAAAGGCTATCTACTCCAGTATTCTGGCCTGGAGAATTCCATGGACAAAGGAGCCTTGTGGGCCATAGCCCACGGGGTCGCAAAGAGTTACACATAAATGAGCAATTAACACTTTCACTTTTTTTCACATAGGAAGAACGAAGAAAAGAACGAAGAGCAGGAAGAGAGAAGGAATTTAGGGTAAAAGAAAACGAGGTGCTTATAATGTGAAATGGTAGCATTAAAACGGCTGCTTTGTAATGTGTAAATAAGGAAGTATGAAATAAAAGAGATGGAGATAGAAGAGAATTGGGTTTTATGTTTGCATCCTTACAAATAAAAGAATTATGATAGCAATAACTAATCTCAGTATAGTACCTTTGCTTTTAATTTTGCCAGTTTTCTTTGTTTTTCTGCCTTCTCATCTTCCTTTAATTGTCTATTCAGAATTTTCAATTCAAGTTTATGTAAATCCTAAAAGACAAAAAGATAACATTAAGAAGTAAAATTAACTAGAATTTGTTCCAAAGTTTAGTTGCTTGCATGTAAAATTAAATTACCTTAAACAGCAATATACCTTTAATATCAACTTCTTCCAAAAAGAGAAAACCTAAGAGCTTCGTTTTCTCTGAATATCAATGCACATCCTTTCTGAATCACTTTCTTTCAACTGTTTCTTGTTTTATTTTATGGGTCAGTCTAAAACTTCCTTTCTTTTAATGGGTAAAATTTTTAGTTATCAATACAGAGATGTCTGGTTTTAGATCTCTTGCATTATACTTTCTGTATAATACAAGGTTTTCTTTTTTTCTAAGTCTTTTATTATGTGACTTGCTTGTCTTTTGGGGGAATGGATCTTTGGTTGTTTAGGGAGATTTTTGTGTGTATATATGAGCCAAAAGAAATACCATTAGTAATGTGTTATGCCTATTATTTTTTTATTATTTTTCTTTGTACTTCCCTTATGTTTTGCTTTATGAGTGTTGCCCATATCTGCATGTATATTTTGATGCAATTCTTAAGTTATCTCTCATTTGTACTCTTTTTCATTTTAAAGTACCCTTCCTTGTCTTTAATACATTTGGACTGAATTCCGCCCTATCTGATGAGACTGCAACTTCTTTCTTTGATTAGGAGTTTTCTTGTATACATTTGTTTAAAATCACTATAATCCTGCTGCTGCTGCTGCTGCTGCTAAGTCACTTCAGTCGTGTCCGACTCTATGTGACCCCATAGACGGCAGCCCACCAGCCTCCCTCGTCCCTGGGATTCTCCAGGCAAGAACACTGGAGTGGGTTGCCATTTCCTTCTCCAATGCATCAAAGTGGAAAGTGAAAGTGAAGTCGCTCAGTTCTGTCGGACTCTCAGTGACCCCATGGACTGCAGCCCACCAGGCTCCTCCATCCATGGGATTTTCCAGGCAAGAGTACTGGAGTGGGGTGCCATTGCCTTCTCCCACTATAATCCTACCTCTCAGCAATAACCCTGATTCCTTTAAGTATATACTGCTGTCTCTTATACACATCTGGAGACAAGGAGTTTATAAAATGTTAAGGACATGGTCATTCTCTCCTCCTGTAACTCCGTATGCTAACATTCTCATCAACTGAATGCCAATTTCATGATCCCATATTTTCTAAACTCCTTGTCTCCAGGTTGGAATAGCCCTAAGGAGAAGAAAAGAGAGTATAAATATATAGGGTATTTTTTTAAAGTCTTGATTAAATGTTAACTTTTAAAAAGTATATAGATTTATCTATACACTCTTTAAAAAGTTTATAGTAAACTTTACTATAAAATATACATAAATTACATAAAATATATACAGTTTATATAGAGTTTATTAGGTTATTACAGAGTGAACGCCCACTCCATCTGCTTCTTTACCTATGTGGGATCTGTACAAGTGGCCCAGAGCCCGTTGGTCCTATCTTTTTGGTCCGTTCTTCCCAACCTTTGGTAGGTTTGTAAAGTCTAGAGGGATCTCTACTAACATTGTTTTCAACCTGTAATCAGAAGGAAAATGAGTGCCAGTTAATTTACATGGACTATTCAGTTTGTACTTGTAAGATCCTTAGTAATAGAAAGCAGGTTTAAGAAAAATACTTGATATTCTCTAGACAGAAATAAAACTGTTAATAACCTCTTCAGTAATCTTCTAATTGTGCTCATACAGCTAAAATAAAATTTGGATTACATCAATTCACTAATAAAATGTTAATTTATTTTTTCTAGTTACTTTATTCTACTTCCGCTGTTGTATTTTTTTGTATTTCTCTCATGAGAGAAATTGGAGAAGGCAATGGCACCCCACTCCAGAACTCTTGCCTGGAAAATCCCGTGGACAGAGGAGCCTGGTGGGCTGCAAGTCGGACACGACTGAGAGACTTCACTTTTCACTNGTCTGTCCGCACCTCAAGCGCCACACTGTTTACCATATCACAGCGAAGTCCCCTATTTGCACACCAGTCGTTCCCACTAGCCTATAACCTACTAGAAAGCAGGGAGCACAGCCTACTTATTCTGGAGTACTAATGCTAGGTCCAGGCCAGATACATAAGAAGCATTCAATTAATTTTTGCTGAATTGAGCCTGGAAGTAATACCTCCATGTGTATCACTGAAAAATTATTCAGGAAATGTATTTACTCACTCTTTCTTGAAACCTGGAAATTTCATCAGCAGCAGTTTTCCGTTTTTCTGCCTTTTCTGTCTTGTCCCGTATCTCCTTTTCAAGTCTCAAAAACGCCTCCTGCTCTCTCTTCTGTTGGGTGTAAGTCTCCAGCAGCAATTTTAGCTTACACTGGCGCTGACGCGCTCTGTGCTGCTTTTTCTCTTTCTCTTCCTCCTCTTTTAACTGGGAAGCATTTTTCATTGACATTTCTATACTTCTCTGCTTTTTCCAGGCTTCAATGGCCAATTTTTGCTTCTTTCTTTGTTCTTCTTTTTGTTTTTGATTATCTTCCTGTTTACTATGAGAAAGTACTTGTATGCTGTCTTTTTCCTTTAATTTGAAAATTTCCTCCTTTTTTTGCTGTTTTTTGGTTTTCCAATGCTGAATAGACTATGTGGTTAAAAAACAATAGCAAGAAAAAAAAATTTTAATAACCAAAAGCATTTTATTTTTTACTTTTATTTGGCTGCACCGTGAAGCATGTGGCATCTTAGTTCCCCTACCAGTGACCAAACCTGGGCCTCGACAGTGAAAGCACCAAGTCTTCACCACTGGCTTGCCAGGGGATTCCTGCCAAAAGCATTTTAAAATACAACCTCAAATCCATATCTCTCTCTACATAGTGACTGCAGTATGCTTGTTGCTTAGGTTTGAAAAGTGGTTTTTTTAAATCAATGCAATTTTTTTCTACTTCTCTTTGTAAAAAATTAAATGTATCTTTAAAACACTAAATAATGGCTATTCCATTGGCCTTTCTCTTCCTCTTTGAATCACCAGGTACACAAGGACTGCACCTCATGAAGTCTCCTCCGCCCCTTTACCTCCTTCCTTGATGTTCAGGGGGAAACAGTCCTTTCCTCTGATCATTTCACTTCTGTTTCCAAATTCTCCTTCTAGGCTTATAATCCCTTCTGAGTGACCCATCTCTGGTCAAATTCAGAAAAGGAGTTAAAAGTGAGGTAGGTAAGGATATGTGCTCTGAAGCCAGGTATCTGGGACCAAATCCTGGCTTTGCCATTTACTAGATGTAACCTTGGATGACTCCTTACATATCTCTGTCCCCATTTTGCTCATCTGTAAGTGGTAGGTAGCGTTTCTCAAACAAGGTTGTTCTGAAGTTTAAATGAGTCAGTGCCTGGCACATAGTGCTTCAAAAGTGTAAAAAAAAAAAGGAAAATAGCTTCATATCTTTATATGTGGGTATGTAAAGATTATTTAAAATTCCAGCGGCCTTTTCCATGCCATAAAGGAAACTGAATTACTTTCCCCTGAAGTTCCTCATGATATATCATCCATTTTCATGAAATACATGCTTATGCTGTGTGTACTATACGCAAGACAATGTGAATAGGAACCACAGGTGATTAAACAACACCAAATGCCATCTAGGCCAGTGCCACTCAAAGTCCCAGTCCACAACAATATCAGGAATTCATGCCGGAAGGTAAATCAATGTAGTGCTTCTTTCAACGAGGGAGTTTTCTATGGAAAAACACTCACTTGAACTAAATAGCATGCTTGCTGCTGCTGCTAAGTTGCTTCACTCGTGTCCGACTCCGTGCGACCCCATAGACGGCAGCCCACCAGGCTCCTCCGTCCCTGGGATTCTCCAGGCAAGAACACTGGAGTGGGTTGCCATTTCCTTCTCCAATGCATGAAAGTGAAGAGTGAAGTGAAGTCACTCAGTCGTGTCTGATTCTTCGCGACCCCATGGACTGCAGCCCACCAGGCTCCTCTGTCCACAGGATTTTCCAGGCAAGAGTACTGGAGTGGGGTGCCATTGCCTTCTCTGAAATAGCATGCTTACTGACTGGGTAGCTGAATCTTGTATAATCACAATAACTCATTGAAGACCAGAAATAGTTTGCAAACTAACATCCAGTCCACGGACCAAGTTTGACCAGCACTGCTCTAGGTGAGATAAGACATGCACACAAATACTAGACCATATTTTAGAACATGCCATCGCATATCACACAAGACATATAAACAAGTGCTAGTGAAATTCTGAGGGGTGAGTAGGCAAAAGGAAGCAGCATATGGTCTGGGCAGATGTAGGTGAGTTAGCAGTGGAGGGTGGAAGAAAGAAGGAGGTTCCAGAAAGTGAGAACAAGATAAGCAAGAGGGCGTGGATCAGAAAGTTCATGGAACATCTGAAAAGAAGTACGTTCATTTAAGCAAAACGTAGGCTATATTAAAGGAAGGGGGAGATAAGAATGGTAAATTTTCTACTCAACCTTCTCAACTCAACAGATGTAAAATGCATTTCTGGACTTGCCTGGCCACCCAGTGGTTAAGACTCCATGCTTTTACCGCAGGGGGCATGGGTTTGATGCATGCTCAGGGAACTTAATATCCTGCAAGCTGCAGGGTGTGGCCAAAAAACCCCCAAAATACAAAACTGCATTCCTGATGCTATACTCCCAAACTTCCCACTTCTCCTCGAACATGTCCTGCTTTAGTAAATGACATCTCCTCTTTCACACTCTTTCCTATATCACTCCGACATTCAATCAGTCATCAGGGATCAGGAAACAGAGTGGCTGGGAACAAGAAGAGAAAGCCAGAACCTAGGTGGTTTACCTTTATTACAAGAAGCACAGGTAAGCAACACTGTCTGTTTCTTTACCCTAGACAGGAGGTTCTGAAACTTGAGCTTGTTAACAGAATAACCTAGAGGCTTTGTTTAAACTCAGATTTTGGGGCCCCACTCCCTGAGTTCAGACTAGGTCTGGGGTTGGACCCTGCTAAATTCTAACAAGTTCCCAGGTGATACTGACTTTGCTGGTCCTCAGACCACTTTGCTGGCCCCTGGAAAAAAAAACCCAAATAATTCTTGTGTGTGAAGTCACTCAGTAGTGTCTGACTCTCTGTGACCCCATGGACTGTAGCCTACCAGGTTCCTTCGTCCATGGGATTTTCCAGGCAAGAATACTGGACTGGGTAGCCACTTCCTTCCTGACCCAGGGATTAAACCCAGGTCTCCCACATTGCAGGCAGACGCTTTACCATCTGAGCCACCAGGGAAGTCCAAATAATTATTAGATTGTTATTTTTTTTAATGACTTATGCTTCAAAATGTTTTCTTAAAGTTTTAAGTGTCGCCCTTATGAAGATTCAACTTATTTTGGAGAGAAACAATAGCAACAACAAACCACGAGCTATTTCCTCTAATACTTTACATGTAGAATCAAGTATTTCTTTAATGCTCCTTTTTGGGTATGTTGTCTGCTGAACCATCATATCTTTCTTGTCAAACCAAACTGAATTAAAATTTACTGTGCTCAAGTCTAAAAAAAAAAAAAAAAAACTTAGGACTATCTAAGACTATGGTTCTTGACCAGGGGCAATTTCTACCCTCCAGAGGACATCTGGTAACGTGGAGATACTTTGATCATCCTATTTAAGGTGGTGCTACCAGCATCTCCTGGGTGGAGGTCAAGGATGCTGCTAACCACCCTACAGTGCATGGGACAGCCCTCACGGTAAAGAACTATCCAGTCCAAACAGCCACGAATGCCAGTGTTAAGGAATCCTAATCTCAACCAGAACCACAATAATATTTGTGTGGAAATGGGACCTTTTAGGTATCTGCTACAGTTAAGAGTTAATCTGTACTCTGGTTGCCAAAACTTTGAGTCTTTTAAAATAAGTAGTGCAACTAAAGTTCCAAAACTATTTAGAAACTTTTGAGTCAAAGAATTTTTTTTCCCTACTGCTCTCTTTATTTTCTATTGAAAATAATGTGGACTTCACCAGTATGATGACTTTTAGCAAAAGCCTGGTTAAATCTGAATTTCCCATTTCCAGTCGACACAGAATGTTGACCATTGTCAGATGTCTTCTGACTCATTGTATTATTTCTTAGAGTAGATTATGCTGGATGTTGAGTATGTCAACTATTAAGTGAAATGAAGTTACTCAGTCGTGTCCGACTCTTTGCGACCCCATGGACTGCAGCCTACCAGGCTCCTCCCTCCATGGGATTCTCCAGGCAAGAGTACTGGAGTGGGTTGCCATTTCCTTCTCCAGGGGATCTTCCCAAACCAGGGCTCGAACCCAGGTCTCCCACATTCCAGGCAGACACTTTAACCTCTTAGCCACCAGGGTATGTCAACCATAGCTCCACTAAAATGACTTAACTTCTCAATGCCTCAGTTTCAGCTCCTATGAGACAGGGGAAAACCGTTAACATATCTCATAGGGTTGCACTAAAGTTAATAATATATGTTGAAGAGTGCAGCACAGTCCTAGAACACAGAAATATACAATAAATAATAGCTATTACAATTCTTATTACCTCTTTTTTTCTTTCTTCTAGGGCCAGAAATTTCTGATACCATTTCTCATGCTGTTGAACTTCCTCCTGTGTTCTTCCAGGAAGGTGTTCCAGAACTTCTCGCATGAACGCCGGCTTCCCTTTATGCTTGCTTCTCATCTTCACAAAGTTCTGGTGGTCATAATCATCCCAGCCCCCCTGGCGCCCTCCTGTCTGCTGAAGGAACGTTTCAAACTCTACCACCTCTTCTGGAAGAGCACTTGGTGTGACTTTGTCCACAGGAACTTTGCTTGATGCTGCTTTGAAAGCCTTCTCTGTTTCTGAATTACCCAAAGCCCATGTGTCAATTTTCCTTGATATGGCACTCAACTCATTATTAGCTGTTTTCTCTTCTTTAATAAGCTCTTCATATCTAAAATTTTAAAAATAAAAGTTTGGAAAATAAGATACAAACCAATCCATGTTAGCCATTTGTTTTCCTTCAAATTTTATTATTCCCAACGCTTTTGGTATCTTCTCCACTTCACATTATTAACATTTATAAATCTAAGCCTTCAAAGAGTTTCCTCAGAGGAAAAAACAATCTTTCAAACTCTCATTTGAGAATTTATAGACTCCAAATATAAATGAAAATTCACTTTAAACATGAAAAGCAGTCTAAAACCTAAAGCAAAAGAGAGGTATTATATTGCTTTTGTGTAAGACTAGTATTAAATTTTTAACAATAAAATAGTTTACATACAACTACGTAGTAAAGAGTTATTGAAAAATAAAGGTAAATAATTTTAAATTAAAATGTGTTTAAAACATACATCAACCTCTGCTCTTCCTTAAAAGTGTTAATTGCATTTTCAATTTCCTCCATCATTTCTCTGAGCTTTTCAACAACTGTAAAAAAAAAAAGGGAAAAATTATGTCATATTTTATTATGACTAAGAATTAAAAATTAGGAAGAAAATTAGAATGTTCTCTTAATTAAAAAACATTTCTCAGCCTAAAGGATAAGAAAAAAATNTTCCTCCATCATTTCTCTGAGCTTTTCAACAACTGTAAAAAAAAAAAAGGGAAAAATTATGTCATATTTTATTATGACTAAGAATTAAAAATTAGGAAGAAAATTAGAATGTTCTCTTAATTAAAAAACATTTCTCAGCCTAAAGGATAAGAAAAAAATGTACTTTTAAAAGTAAATTTTTATGATTGAGATTTTTTTATCTCAGATTTTTTCCTAAGCATACATACCTTAAATATTACTTTTTTCCAAAAAAACTTCTATATCACATATGTTTTCTGTGACTCGCACTTTTTCTTTAACAATATGTTATAATTAATTTTCCATATCAACATACATATGGTTCTTCATTCTTTGTATGGCTACATGGCATTTTGTTGTCTAATGCTACCCTAAATCATTAATTCTCCAACTGAACCTTTCAAGAGATGCAAAAGATTTTTTTATCTCAGATTTTTTCCTAAGCATACATACCTTAAATATTACTTTTTTCCAAAAAAACTTCTATATCACATATGTTTTCTGTGACTCGCACTTTTTCTTTAACAATATGTTATAATTAATTTTCCATATCAACATACATATGGTTCTTCATTCTTTGTATGGCTACATGGCATTTTGTTGTCTAATGCTACCCTAAATCATTAATTCTCCAACTGAACCTTTCAAGAGATGCAATATTATTTACTGTATATTTCTGTGTTCTAGGACTGTGCTGCACTCTTCAACATATATTATTAACTTTAGTGCAACCCTATGAGGTATGTTAACAGTTTTCCCCTGTCTCATAGCAGGTGAAACTGAGGCACTGAGAAGTTAAGTCATTTTAGTGGAGCTATAGTTGACATAGTTGGGACTTCCCTGGTGGCTCAGAGGTTAAAGTGTCTGCCTGGAATGTGGGAGACCTGGGATCGACCCTTGGTTTGGGAAGATTCCCTGGAGAAGGAAATGGCAACCCACTCCAGTACTCTTGCCTGGAGAATCCCATGGAGGGAGGAGCCTGGTAGGCTGCAGTCCATGGGGTCGCAAAGAGTCGGACATGACTGAGCGACTTCACTTCACTTCACTAATACTGTAGTAACTATCTTTGCATATTTTTGCATGCTCAAATAAGTGTTTTTATTTTATTTTTTAATTTTCATTTTATATTAGACTATCATCTATTAACACTGTTGTTCTGGTTTCAGGTGTACAACAAAGTGATTCAGTTACAAATATACATGTATCTATTCTTTTTCAAATTCTTTTCATATTCAGGTTATTATACAATATCAAGCAGAGTTCCCTGTGCTATACAGTAGGTCCCTGTTGCCTATTTATTTTGCAGTACGTACATGTCAATGCCCAACTCCCAATCTATCCCTCCCTCCTCAAATAAGTATTTTTAGAGGATAACTGATTGCTATAAAAAGTATGCCCACTTTACAGTATGTAAAATACTGTCACATTGTCCTTCAAAGAGGCTCGAGCTATTTACAGCTCCTGAGAGTGCTCCTTCTCATGTAATTCCAGCCATTTCCAAAATAATCAAAAATTTATTATCATTGATTTAACTGACATTTTTATAATAGTTACTAAGCCTGAGCACTTTTCCATACGTGTTTTGTGTTTCTTTGGCTATAATATGCAACTTATAATCTTTGCCCATTCTCTTGATCTGTTACCTTTGTTGTTCGAATTTGTAGACACTCTTTACACACTATGGATATTAGCTTTTTAAGTTACATATATATTGCTAATATTATCCTAATTTGTATTTCAACTTTTCTGATAGGTTTGCGGTATTTTTGAACAGTCAACTGTGTCCATTTTTTTCTTTATGATTTCTGACTCTTGTCATTCTTATAAATTATAATATAATCATAAAAATAGTAATCCATGTTCTTTTCTAATATTTTTAATGGTTTCGGATATTTACTATTTTTAGTGATTATGCTATAAGCAGTGCATAAGGGCTCTACGTGCAGTCTCACTTCATTCCCACAACGCTGAGTTAGGCTGTATGATTATCTCCATTTCAGAGCTCAGTAAATCAAAGTTCAAACAGATTGAGTAACTTGCCTAAAGCCACTTACCTGACAATGCAAGGATCTGACCCAGCATGTGTCTGATGCGTAAGTCCCCAGTCTTGAGCACTTTACTGCTCTGAGCACTTTACTGCACAGCTTTGATCTCTCAGGAATGAATGTTAGTATAGGAAAGAGGTAAGCACACTATTTTGTCTTTCACAAATGACTAAAATTTGCCCAAATACTACTTAGCCATTCCCTCGGGTACTTGAAATGCCTCAGAAAGGCAGTAAGTTCAATTAGCAAATGATGGGGACAGTAGGCAAAGACTCAAGAATCTTTTCCTCTTTATCAGCTGAATCTGAATCTTTGCATACCACAGATTCTTCATCTGAAGCTGCTGCTGCTGCTAAGTCCCTCAGTCGTGTCTGATTTTGTGCAACCCCAGGGACTCTAGTCCACCAGGCTCCTCTGTCCATGGGACACTCCAGGCAAGAACACTGGAGTGGGTTGCCAGACGCTCCCCCAAGGGATCTTCTCGATTCAGGGATCAAACCTGAATCTCGTATGTCTCCTGTATTGGCAGGCGGTTTCTTTAGCACTAGTGCCACCTGGGAGCCCTATTCATCCCATATATGACATTAATATTTGTTCTACTTCATAATTTATAAGCGTTTGATAGCATTTTAAAGACTAAAAAAATATATGAACAGCAGATATTACAGTTTTCCAATGTTTCCTTATAAATCTCTAACAAAAAGTAGGGTTTAGCTCCTCCATTAATGCCAAATAGAAAATTTATTTTAAAAATATACATTTTTCTGAACAATAGAAAAAACTAAAACATAAAAAAAATTGAAAATGTAAATTTACTTACAATCAGGTGTAGGCTTCGCATCTTTTAACTGATGCTGAAGTTTCTTTACATTGTTGTATATTTTGGCCAATTGTTGCTGGATTTTTGCTCCTGTACGGAAGAAGGACATCACCAGATGGTCAACACCGAAATCAGACTGATTACATTCTTTGTAGCCAAAGATGGAGAAGCTCTATACAGTCAGCAAAAACAAGACCGGGAGCTGAACTGTGGCTCAGATCATGAACTCCTTATTGCCAAATTCAGAATGAAATTGAAGAAAGTAGGGAAAACCACTAGACCATTCAGATATGACTTAGATCAAATCCCTTATGATTATACAGTGGAAGTGAGAAATAGATTTAAGGGCCTAGATCTGATAGACAGAGTGCCTGAAGAACTATGGAATGAGGTTCGTGACATATAGGAGACAGGGATCAAGACCATCTCCATGGAAAAGAAATGCAAAAAAGCAACATGGCTGTCAGAGGAGGCCTTACAAATAGCTGTGAAAAGAAGAGAAGTGAAAAGCAAAGGAGAAAAGGAAAGATATAAGCATCTGAATGCAGTGTTCCAAAGAATAGCAAGAAGAGATAAGAAAGCCTTCTTCAGCAATCATTGCAAAGAAATAGAGGAAAAGAACAGAATGGGAAAGACTAGAGATCTCTTCAAGAAAAT
>SJYX01018787.1:289833-310635 GCA_006410675.1 Oreotragus oreotragus | reverse complement strand
CTTCGGTGCTCAGCCTTCTTCACAGTCCAACTCGCTCTATGCTATAGGTTTCCCTGTAGCTCCGATGGTAAAGAGTCTGCCTGCAATGCAGGAGACCTGGGTTCAATCCCTGGGTCAGGAATATCCTCTGGAGAATGCGATGGCAACCCACTCTAGTATTCTTGCCTGGAAAATCCCATAGACAGAGGAGCCTGGTGGGCTACAGTTTGTGGGGTTGCAAAGAGTCAGACACGTCTGAGAGACTCACACTGCTATTACTATGCTACAGGTTGCCAAGAGCAGCTAAAGGACCATCTAAAGGTGCTAGGCCTACAGTAAAAGCCATAAGAACAAAGGGTCTCAAAGCCATTTTCAGATGTTCTGTATCAGCAGTAGGAAGACTGGATTCTTCTTTCATAATTCTCTTCTGAAGTAGTAACCTTACTGTAATATTTACTTAAATTATTAGGATACAGTCAGATATTCATATTTATACACATATTCATATACTAATATTTGATTATCATCTTTGGGTATTTTGCTTATGTACCTCCCCCTTATTTTTTTTGCAACTCTTCCACAAATGAACATGAAACACCAGAAGGTTCTGTTCAAAAGTCCTTAAAAACAGTTATTTTTTTAAAAAGTTTATCTTTAGGCTGAAAGCCAGTGCTAATATTCAAAACAAACCCAAATATGCATATATGACTTTGGATTTTTCCATTTTTTATTAAAATTCCAGAGTTCTATAAAAGCAGAAACTTTACCCAATGTATTTTATAAGGTCTTACTCATTTTTGGAATTTTAGGTCAAGAAACTTCCCTAGTAATTAGGAAAGTGTTTTCTGTTGTTTTACATTTGCCATAGTTTGAACAGCTACAATGATACCACTATAGGGAAAATGATCTTTTATTAACTCATTTGGAACTGACATTCTGCACTAAATAGGCAAAGCATTCAACATTACATAAATACATGCTAAAATGTGACATAATATTTGAGGTAAAGTATAGCTATTTAATGCTTCTGAGCTGAAACATGTGAAAGGGAAATTTCTATATCCTTATATTAATGCAATGCATTCCTTTTTCTCCAAGATAAGATAAACACAAAGTATGAATAAAGAGAAGCAAAACTGTAGACAAAGGGAAATTAGAAAATAAAAATAAAGTGCCTTAAAAGGGAGAAAATCAAGTGACTTAAAATGCACAGAATGGAGATACTCTACTTAATGGCATGATGGAGAGACAGAAAGATCAGCCTTTCTGTCTGTAAAAGAACTGAGGGATATTAAGAAACATTAATATTAAACAAGGGATGCTCAGATTCTTCTATGAATCAAAGAGGAGAACTGGAAATCTGGCATTTATGTTAGGCCTCATCATTCCAACAGAAGAGAGAGAATGATTCTTGCCACTGTCTGACAAAAGATGACTTTTTAAAATAGTGCAATCTTATATTCTGAAAGGAAAAACTTACTAAAAATTTATTTTAATTAACTATAAAGGTGTCTCATGAGCAGTATAATCTCTAGGTAATAAGTCTTAATATTTTATAAAGCTCAGTTGGTTGATAACCATTGCTGTGCTGTGCTGTGCTAAGTCGATTCAGTTGTGTCTGACTCTGCGACCCTATGGACCGTAACCTGCCAGGCTCCTCTATCCATGGGATTCTCCAAGCAAGAATACTGGAGTGGGTTGTCATACCCTCCTCCAGGGGAATCTTTCTGACCCAAGGATCAAACCCACATCTCTTATGTCTCCTGTACTGGCAGGTAGGTTCTTTACCACTAGCACCACCTGGGAAGCCCCTGAAAACCATTACTTTTCCTTTAATCAAAGTTAAGAAGTGTTTTTACTATAAAATAAGGACTTTGCAGTTTAAAAAAATCTACTCTACAAGGAAACAAGGTATTCTTGTAAAATTCTTTTTTAAGGCCAACATTTAGTACAGTTAATGATTATTAATATTCCTAACAAGCAGCAGAACATATTCACTGTACAATCTCTAACACTTTCTTATATATTAGGTTGGCCAAAAGGTTCATTTGGGTTTTTCCATAACAACTTACAGAAAAACCCGAATGAAGCTTTGAGCCTCAATACTGTTTCATCAGCTGCACAGACAGCTCTCCCATGGTGGAAATGGCAGGTTTTATTAATATATCACAGACAAGTAAACTCGGGTTTAAGCAACTATGTGACTTGAGCACTTTAACGGTCATACAGGTTCTGAATCTGTTGATGCTTACTGAGTCTGGGATTCAGTCAATAGGATCCTGGTGATGAGCTAAGATCAGATACCCAGTAATCAGTTTTCCTTTATTTTTTAAATGTGTTGCCCATAATCAAAGCTTTATTTAAAAACTGACACCAAAATACAAGAGCGTTGTTGCAAACCTTGCAAAAAATTAAACATAATTACATTATCTTGGTAGATTAACCGGAATCACTGAACTGGAAAGGCTTTCTGTGACAGGACACAGATTCAGGAAACTGTGTGGGTCATTAGTATTGCTTTCTTCTAAATGAACATCCTTCTGAGTCTGGCCTTTCCTCCTACTGGCTGGCACAACAGCTGAACAACCTACACCAAACACCACTGTGTAAGCCTGGCTGTAAGTAATCTTGTAGCTACCTGGACATTTTACATACATAAAGTAAGAATTTGGACTCTGAACCAGCTGTGTCTTTTTATGTTTTTTCTGTTCTTTTTCCAAGGAAGGCTACAGCACATTTCCAGCTAAAGGCATGTTGCTCCTTTTGCAAGCCCAGCCTATGCAGATCTTTAAGGTACCCTTCCTTTACTTTAAAATAATGTAGTATCATTAACTGATTTGACAACCAGAAAACAAAACCCTTTTTTTCCTATTAAGATGAAATATACACAGGAAACAATCCAGTTATAACAATCCAGGTATAAATATCCAGACTAAATAGTGATCCCCCAAAATACATACATATCCTTAAAAGATAAACTCATTACACCAACTAGAATGTACCTTGATAGAGACTGTAACAGTCAACGCACAAGAACAAAGCACAGGGCAAAACTATGACTTTCTATCTCTTAATGGGTTTTGTTCATCGTGAACTCAACTTACTTTCTGTTTTCCTGCTGTTAATCAGTTTATTTTCCAATTCTTCCAGCATACTATGTTCAATTCTGAAGTCACTTTTTTGGTTGTAGAAATGACTGTGTTTGTCTTTTTCTAGATTAATAACCCTTTAGGGAAAGAAACAAATAGTGTAAATATGATTTAAGTACATTTTAAATTGTTTAAAATATGAATATACTTACAATCCGTACTTTGTATTCATTCATCAAAGGATTCAAAATAAAATTACTTGGATCAATAAGGCTATGGAATCAAAACAGTAGTTAGGAAAGTGTTGTGTGTATGTATACTAGCCATTCAGTCGTGTCTGACTCTGTGACCCCACGGACTGTAGCCTGCCAGGCTCCCCTCTGTCCATGGAATTCTCCAAGCAAGAATAATGGAGTGGGTTGCCATTGCCTTCTCCAGGGAATCTTCCCAAGCCAGGGATCAAACCTGGGTCTCTGGCACTGCAGGCAGATTCTTTACATCTGAGACATCAGAGAAGCAAAATGCACTATAGAAATGCAAGTTATTAATGCTAGTAAAACTAAAACTTCAAAAGGCAAACAATCTATGAAGGCAGGGATTTTAGAGTTTTTATGGGATATGGTCTACATTTACTTCAAAGCTTCTTCATCTCATCCTTGCTCCTTGGCTTTAATCCATCTACCAGTAAGACTTCTAATGTTAGCTTGAACCCTGGGGTAAAACAAAACAATTTACCATCAAGAAACTTTTTCGGCTGGACAAAGAAATTTATTTTCTCAACATCTATTTTCTTTCTCCCACAAGGTGGAAATTAATATAAATACGTCTCCACTAATCCTGAATTTAATGAGTGGTGGAGTTTCTCTGGTCACTGATTTCCTTTCCTCTATCCTGAGGGGCAACTATATAAGGCAGAGTTTCCCAATCTTTTTCACTTGCCACACCAAGAAAATAATTTAATATATAAGGCACCCTGAGGTAAATAGATGAGAATGCCACAGGCCCTACCTACCTGGCTGCCCCAAGGCTGAGGGAGTCAGAGCTTCAGTCTATGTTGGGAGGAAGGGAGGGGGAGAACAGAGACATCAAAAAGCCTTTAGTCTGCAGGTCAGTCTAACAGGCTGACGGCAGCTCCTGCAGCCCTGCACTGAGCGTAGCCCGTCTCGACTCTGGCTGGGGTGGGGAAAGGCACTACAAGCAGACAGAAATGCCCATCACGGATATAGGTTATGCCACGACAGTCAGTCATGCTTGGTTACTCCTGGATTCAAAATACTGGCCCATACAGATGTTCAAAATGTAATAATGGAGACAAATTGCCCAACGAAAAGAGATGCTCAACCTCTCTCGTAACATGAGAAAGGAAAACTGAAACTCTACATGGTAACATGGTGTATCTATCAGACTGTTGGGAAAAAACACACAAGTTTAATATATTCTGATGATAAAACTGTGGGGAAATGGGTCCTCTCATGTGTTGTTGGTGAAGTCATAAATGGCCTATCAAGGACAATTTAGAAATTATTCATCACAATCATGAATAATCAGAAATTATTCATTACCATCGCAAATTCATACACCTTTGATCCAGCACTTCTACTTGTAGGAATTTTTCCTAAAGATACACTCTCAGATGTGCAAAATGATATGAACCTCCATGGGTGCTCCAATTAATTAAGCATTTATTTACTATAACTCAACGTTTTCTGTAATCTAATGTCTATCACTAAGGGGCAGATTAAATAAGTGATGGTGTATGCATACACTAGAATACAATGCAGTACCATGCTCTATGTACCGATAAGGAAAGATCTCCAAGATACACTCCTTTTTAACAAAAGTTTTATATGTAAATGTTAAGACATACTAGAGACTGGTAAACTGATTCCCCTCATATCGTTTCATATGATATACACCTCATCTCACTCTAACTCAATAATTTTACCTGTCTTTTTCCTCTCTTTCATCTACCTTTTCTTCTCTTTTGTCTTCCTTTTTTGCTTAAGTACTCTAAAGGAAATCCACTACATTATGTACTTCCACCCCAACATACCTCAGTGTGCATTTCTAGAGATTATGAGTATTTGATTTGTATAATACCATTATCATGCCTGAACAAAATCAATAATTTCTTGGTATCCAGGATATACTCAAGTTAAAAATACAAAACAAGATGCCCAACAATGTATATAGTATATTACCATTTATTTTTAAAAAAAGGAACCATCTGAATATGCATTTTTATGTCCTTAAAAAAAAGCATATAAAATACCTGTGGAAGGAAACATAAGAAACTAAAAATGGTTGTTTGGGGAGAAGGGAAATGGGTGATATGGGTCACAGGTGAAACAAAGACTTTCCACTGTAGATCCTTTGACTTGAATTAATTTTTGAATTATGTGTTATATAACCTATTCTGAAAATAAAAGTATTACACATGGTGTTCTTCCCTTTACATTCAATGAGAATTGTTGGATTCAATTTCAACGGATTTTTCTAAAACTCTATTAATGAGTTTTTCCAAAACCTTATAACAGATGAAGAAAGACTAATCAGAGTTATAAAACCTATACACTTGCTATATTTATGTACATTAATCATCTGGCAGATTGTCTTATCTAGAAAGAAACATAAACCAGAAATCTTAACCTAGAGTCCAATTCTATCTAAGATAATGCATTTTATAAATTAAAAAAACTGTAGTTTATCAAATTCTGAGTATTAAAAATGAGAATTAAACCAATACAGTCAGAATTCAGTCTCACAAGGTTCACTATGGTATAACTTGCTAAAATTCAAACAGTATACTATTTATTGGTAGAATTTCTAAACAGACAACTGCCACGAATTCTGGTCCAGAGATCATTTCTTACAAAAGCCTCCTTTTCTCTTGGTTCTTCAGCAAACTGATCCTGCATAAATTCAGAGCAGTGTTTTATAAAGCTTCCAACTATAGGAGAGGGTTAGCTGCTCTGAACTCTAGTTCTTTTACCTTTACTCATTATATTTATTGAATCATATGGCACCCCACTCCAGTACTCTTGCCTGGAAAATCCCATGGATGGAGGAGCCTGGTGGGCTGCAGTCCATGGGGTCGCTAAGAGTCGGACACGACTGAGCGACTTCCCTTTCACTTTTCACTTTCATGCGTTGGAGAAGGAAACGGCAACCCACTCCAGTGTTCTTGCCTGGAGAATCCCAGGGACAGCAGAGCCTGGTGGGCTGCCGTCTATGGGGTTGCGCAGAGTCGGATACGACTGAAGCGACTTAGCGGTAGCAGCATGGTGCTACTAACAATGTTGAACATTCAGTAAATATCACTGGTTATTTAAAAAATACATAAACACTAAAATTTAAATGTCACCTTCTCAATTTTTCTATTCATAATCATAAAATCTAGTCATAAAATAATGTACAGGGTGGATCTGAAAGAGGTAAAGACCAAGGAAGGGAGACCAATTAAAAGGCCAAAAAAAAAAAAAAAACCTCAAGAGTTTAGTAGGACTCTTCATTAAAATTATTCACTCAAAAATACTTACCAAGTGCTTACTTTGCTAAGTCAAAATGTATACAATGATTCAAAATAGTGAAATTAAGATTTAAAGAACTCTACTTAAAATTAACTTTATATTAAATAGTTTACTATCATTTGTATATTTCACACTTCTCACTGGTTCCTTGTTTTACATTTGAAAGACTAGTGACTAGTCTTTGGTATGGGATTAGATAGAGTGGGGGAGAATTAACTTTATATTCTTCATAATAAAATGATGAGTAATGTTCCTTGAAGGTAATGTTCTTATACTTACTGATTTTTAAATTTTTCAGCTGTACGTATGAATTCTGCTTTCTTAGTTCGACTAACTTTCTGCTTCCAGTTTTGAAGCTGAAAAGGACGAATTCCACCTGAAGTACCAAGACAGCCATCATTCTGAAGAGAAAACAAAAACAAANTAATCATAAAATCTAGTCATAAAATAATGTACAGGGTGGATCTGAAAGAGGTAAAGACCAAGGAAGGGAGACCAATTAAAAGGCCAAAAAAAAAAAAAAACCTCAAGAGTTTAGTAGGACTCTTCATTAAAATTATTCACTCAAAAATACTTACCAAGTGCTTACTTTGCTAAGTCAAAATGTATACAATGATTCAAAATAGTGAAATTAAGATTTAAAGAACTCTACTTAAAATTAACTTTATATTAAATAGTTTACTATCATTTGTATATTTCACACTTCTCACTGGTTCCTTGTTTTACATTTGAAAGACTAGTGACTAGTCTTTGGTATGGGATTAGATAGAGTGGGGGAGAATTAACTTTATATTCTTCATAATAAAATGATGAGTAATGTTCCTTGAAGGTAATGTTCTTATACTTACTGATTTTTAAATTTTTCAGCTGTACGTATGAATTCTGCTTTCTTAGTTCGACTAACTTTCTGCTTCCAGTTTTGAAGCTGAAAAGGACGAATTCCACCTGAAGTACCAAGACAGCCATCATTCTGAAGAGAAAACAAAAACAAATTTATCCTCAATAAGAAAAATGGTGGGAGATGAACGTGGAATTTTTTTCAGAGTGTGTGCCATCCTTAGTTGCTCAGTGGTGTCCGACTCTGCGACCCTATGGACTGTAGCCCACCCTCTGTTCACGAGGATTCTCCAGGCAAGAATACTGCAGTGGGCTGCCATGCCTCCTCCAGGGCATCTTCCCAACAGAGGGATCGAACCCAGGGCTCCTGTATTGCAGGTGGATTCTTTACTGTCTGAGCCACCAGGGAAGCCCGTTTCAGAGATAAAACATCAATAATGGAGTTTCTCAGGGGATAATTTTGGGGCCAATCTTAGTTAATTTTTAAAAGTATAGCTTGTGGAAGAAGGCATATGTGTTTTAAAATGCTAAATTAGTGAGAAATGTAAAGTCTTCAGGGAGTTTTAGAAAAATCTCTAATTCTTTCATTCATTCATTTACCAATATGCATTGAACACTGATGATGTGACAGGTGCTGGCCTAGACACTAGGGAAACAAAGACGGTCCATGGCAACACGTGTGCGCTGCATGCTAAGTTGCTTCAGTTGTGTCCAACTCTTTGTGACCCTAGGGACCACAGCCCACCAGGCTCCTCTGTGCATGGGATTCTCCAGGTAAGATTGCTGTCATGCCCTTCTCCGGGGGATCTTCTGAACCCAGAGGACTGAGGAACTGAGCTCACGTTTCTTACGTCTCCTCCACTGCTAGGCAAGTTCTTTATCACTAGTGCCACTGGAGAAGCCCCCATGATAACAGGGCTTCTGCCTTAAAATCCAGAGAAGGAAACATATTTAAGAAGAAAAGAGTAAATAAGCGATACGTTAAAAAAAAAAAAAACCAACACTGTAAGGGCTATTAAGGAAATAAACAGTGCTGAGATGAGGATAAAGGGGACAAGGGATTGTTTTTTCGTTTTTTCTTTTCAGTTAGAATGGCCACAGAGGTCTATTTGAGGGGATGATGTTTAAGGAAGAACGGAGCCGGCCAGGCCAAAAGCTGCAGGGAAAGGTGTGCCAGGCAGAGGGACCAGCATGTCCAAAAGCCCTCCAGCAGGAAAAAAGCTTGGCTGGTTCAAGCAGAGCAAAGGCAGTTGTGACATAAGATGAGTGAAGTGCAGAGCTTTGTAGGAGTTGAGGGTATAGAGCCAGGCAAGTGGCATGTCACACCAGCATTTTAAGGCACTACAGGAGTCTGAATTTTACTGAAGGGTTTAGGGTAAGAAAATGCCATGATACATTTACTTTTTAAAGAAAATCTTTCTATTTTTTAAAGAACAAGTTCAGGGAGGTAGAGGAAGAGGTGAGGCAAGGCTGGAAGCAGGAGAATCGATGAGACAGGTGATGCAGCAACAAAGACAAGGAATGATGGTATTCAGACCTACCAGGATGATGGTGGAGACTAAAATAAGAAGCCTAAATGGATCTTGGAGGGATAACCAAGAGGAATTGCTGACAGCCTGAGAGATTTAAAAAAAATAATAAAGGAACCAAGCCTTCAAATTTCAAGGAACGAGCCACAAGAATAAAGTAATGATTTTAGGTTAATACTTCTAAAATTGAGATTTTCTTCACATACCATAGAATGTGCACATAAAGTTTACAATTCAGTGCTTTTTACTATATTCACAAAGTCGTGCAATCATCAACACTATCTGCTGCTGCTGCTAAGTCGCATCAGTCGTGTCTGACTCTGTGCGATCCCATTGTGCGATCCCATAGACGGCAGCCCACCAGGCTCCTCTGTCCCTGGGATTCTCCAGGCAAGAACACTGGAGTGGGGTGCCATTGCCTTCTCCACAACACTACCCAGCACCCGAATATTTCCATTATACCCAAAAGAAAGCTCGCACTCATGNCTAAGTCGCATCAGTCGTGTCTGACTCTGTGCGATCCCATTGTGCGATCCCATAGACGGCAGCCCACCAGGCTCCTCTGTCCCTGGGATTCTCCAGGCAAGAACACTGGAGTGGGGTGCCATTGCCTTCTCCACAACACTACCCAGCACCCGAATATTTCCATTATACCCAAAAGAAAGCTCGCACTCATGAAGCAGTCACTTCCCATACCCTTTTCCTGCCCAATTCCTGGTAATCATTAATCTATGTTCTGATTCTATGGATTTGCCTATTCTGAAAAATTAACATAAACAGGATCACAAAATATACAACCTTCTGTGTCTGGCTTCTTTCACTGAGTATAATATTTTAAAGATTCATTCATGTTGTACCATGAATCTGTACTTCATTCCTTTTCATGCTTAAGTAATATTTCACATGACTGACTCTAACATATTTTGTTTATCTGCTCAGCTGACAGACAGTTGGGTTACTTTCACTATTTGGTCACCATGAATAATGTTACTAAGAACATTTATGTACAAGTTTTAGTATGAATTCAATTTTCTTGGGTATTTCTAGCAGTGGAATTTCTGAATTTCTACAGTTACTTCTTTACTTTTCCATTTGTGTTATTTTTTATTGTTACAGTGGAAGCATTTCTATAAGTCCTTTATCAGATAAATGACCTGCAAATATTTTCCCAATCCTGAGTTCTTTTCACTTTCCTGATAATATTCAGCACTGAAGTTTTGAACTTTTGAAGAGCTATCCAACTGTTTTCCACAGTGGCTGCATCATTATATAATTCTACATGGCCATCAGCATGCTATGGGAGTTCCAGTTTCTTCATATCCTCACCAACATTTGTTATTGTCTGTCTCTTTTACTATAATCATCCCACTGGATGTGAAGTAGTATCTCACGTGGTTTTGATTAGTCCATAATGACTAATGATGCTGAGCATCTTTTCACGTACTTCTTGGCTATTTCGTTGAAGGAATACCTACTTATATCTTTTCCAATTTTAAAAACGGGGGTGTCTTTTTTAGTTTTAAGAGTTTTCTAGTTTTAGATGTGTCCTTATCAAAATATGATTTGCAAATGTTTCTCTCCCATTCAGTAGGTCATCCTTTCATTTTGCTGATATTCCCTTCACTGTACAGAATCTTTTCAGTTTGATGTAGCCTCCTTCATTTTTAGATAATTATTTTGCTGGACACAGAATTCTTGGTCAACAGTCCTTTTCTTTCAGCATTTTGACAATGTCTGTTATCCCACGGGGCTTCCCAGGAGGGGCTAGTGATAAAGAATCCACCTGCCAATGCAGGAGACATAGACATGTGTTCGCTTCCTGGGTCTGGAAGATCCCCTGGAAGAGGGCACAGCAACCCATTCCAGTAGTCCTGCCTGGAGAATCCCATGGACAAAGGAGCCTGGTAGCCTACAGTCCATAGCGTTGCAAAAAGTCAGGCACAACTGAAGCAACTTAGCATGCATGCATATTATTCCATACTTTTGAAGTCCAAGGTTTCTGTTGAGAAATCAGTTGTTAATCTTATTGAGAATGCCTAATATGTGTTGATTTCTCTGTTGGTGCTTTCAAATTTTCTTTTTGTCTTTTTACAGTTTGATTATGACACGTCTAGGTATGGATCTTGAAGTTCACTAAATTCCAGTAATGTGTAGATCAATACTACAGCCATCATTTCTTCAAAAATTCTTTCCCCGCTTTTCCCTCTCTCCTTCTGGGACTCTCATTAGCTATGACATCTGATGCTGTCTCACAGGTCTTTAACACTCTGTTCACTTTTCTTCATTCTTTCTTTAGATTCCTCATTCTGGATGATCTAAATTGACCTACCTTCCTCTGCCAGCCCAAACGCAGTGTTGAGTCTCTCTAGTGAATTTTTCATTTGCATTTTTGTACTTTTTAACTCCAAATTTTCTATTCCATTCTTTTGCTATAACCTCTCTATCAGTTCGGATCAGTTCAGTCGCTCAGTCGTGTATGGCTCTTTGCCATCCCATGGACTGCAGCCCGCCAGGCTTCCCTGTCCATAACCAACTCCCAGAGTTTACTCAAACTCATGTCCATTGAGTTGGTGATGTCATCTAACCATCTCATCCTCTGTTGTCCTCTTCTCCTCCCGCCTTCAATCTTTCCCAGCATCAGAGTCTTTTCAAATGAGTCAGCTCTTTTCATCAGGTAGCCAAAGTATTGGAGTTTCTGCTTCAGCATCAGTCCTTCTAATGAATATTCAGGACTGATTTCCTTTGGGATGGGCTGGCTGGATCTCCTTGCAGTCCAAGGGACTCTTATCTTAAGAGTCTTCTTCAACACCACAGTTCAAAAGCATCAATTCTCTGGTGCTCAGCTTTCTTTATAGTCCAACTCTTACATCCATACATGACTACTAGAAAAACAACAGCTTTGACTAGACGGACCTTTGTTGGCAAAGTAATGTCTCTACTTTTTAATATGCTGTCTAGGTTGGTCATAGCTTTTCTTCCAAGGAGCATGTGTCTTTTAATTTCATGGCTGCAGTCACCATCTGCAGTGATTTTGGAGCCCCCCAAAATAAAAGTCTCACTGTTTCCCCATCTATTTGCCATGAAGTGATGGGACCAAAGGCCATAATCTTCATTTTCTGAATGCTGAATTTTAAGCCAGCTTTTCACTCTCCTCTTTCACTTTCTTCAAGAGGTTTTTTAGTTCTTCTTCACTTTCTGTCATAAAGGTGGTGTCATCTGCATATCTGAGGTTATTGATATTTCTCCCAGCAACCTTGATTCCAGCTTGTGCTTCATCCAGCCCAGCGTTTCTCATGATGTATTCTTCATATAAGTTAAATAAGCAGGGTGACAATATACAGCCTTGATGTACTCCTTTTCCTATTTGGAACCAGTCTGTTGTTCCATGTCCAGTTCTAATTGTTGCTTCCTGACCTGCATACAAATTTCTCAGGAGGCAGGTCAGGAGTCTGGTATTCTCATCTCTTTAAGAATTTTCCACAGTGTGTTGTGATTCACACAGTCAAAGGCTTTGGCATAGTCAATAAAGCAGATGTTTTTCTGGAACTCTCTTGCTTTTTCGATGATCCAGCGGATGTTGGCAAGTTGATCTCTTGTTCCTCTGCCTTTTCTAAAACCAGTTTGAACACCTGGAAGTTCACGGTTTACATACTGTTGAAACCTGGCTTGGAGAATTTTGAGCATTACTTTGCTAGTGTGTGAGATGAGTACAATTGTGCAGTAGCTTGAGCATTCTTTGGCATTGCCTTTCTTTGGGACTGGATTGAAAGCTCACCTTTTCCAGCCTCTTTTTATAGATATTTTCTATTTGGTGAGACACCATTCTCATACTTTTATTTCTTTAGAGATGGTTTTCTTTAGCTTTTTGAACATGTTTAAATCAATAATTTAAAAATCTTTGTCTATTATCTCCAACATTTGGTCATCTTAAGGGACAGTGTCTTTTTACTATTCTTTTTTTTTTTTTAATTCTTCTGTGTGTGGACCATATTTTCTTATTTCTTTGCATATCTCATAATTTGTCAGCTACTCAACACTTTAAATAATATATAATGTGGCAACACTAAAAATGAGATTTTTTTTCCCTCTTTCCAATGTCTGCTGTTGTTGCTGGGTTTTTTTACAGTCATTTTCCTGAACTAATTCAGTAAAGTCTGGATTCTTTGTTTGTGTGGCACTGAAATCTCTGCTTTGTTAGCTTAGTTGTCAGTGAATGATTGGTTGGTCAAAGATTTTCTTAGATGTCTTGAACCTATAAGTCCCCACACTTTGCTAAAGGGGTCTGTGTGCAAGCTGGAACATGGTATCAGTACTGGGGCAAGCAGTTTACAACTCCACTTTAGCCTTCACTTCCTGTTGTACAGTTTCAAGGTCAGCCAAAGATGAGAGCTCAGGCCTTCTTAGGCTTTCCCTGGTTGCGTTCATTTCCTATCACTACTATAACAAACTTACCAAAAGAATCAGTTCACCACAAACTTAAGAGACTTAAACAACACAAATCTATTCTTTTACTGTTTTTGAGGTCAAGTCTAAAATTAAGGTGTTGAAAAGATTGCATTCTTTTTGGAGACCCACAGAATTTACTCCCTTACCTTTTTTCAGCTTTTAGTAGACACCTTCATTCCTTGGCTCATGGCCACTTCCTCATATTGCATCGCCCTCTTGCTTTCACTGTTACATCTCCTCTTGGTTCTAATCCTCCTGCTTCCCTCTTACAAGGACTCTTGTGAATACATTGGAAAGGAAAGTGAAGTCGCTCAGTCGTGTCCAACTCTTTGCGACCTCATGGACTGTAGCCTACCAGGCTCCTCTGTCCATGGGATTTTCTAGGCAATAGTATTGGAGTGTACTGCCATTTCCTTCTCCAGGAATACATTGGCCCACCCAGATAATCCCACATAAACTCCTTGCTTCAAGAGCCTCAACTTAATCATATTTGCAAAATTCCTTTTATCACATGAGGTCACACGTTCACAGGTGCTGGGGGTTAGGATGTGACTATCCTTGAGGTAACATAGTGAAACAGTGAGGATGCACACTGACTTACAATCCACTGTGTCTGAGGCAGATGGAAATAAATGACTGACATGGAGTAGAGAAGAGAAGGACTGTCCAAGCAGCTGTCTGGGACAGGCTTGCTTGTAAAAATATATTAATAACAAAGGATTCCCCCTCCCCTATTTGTGCTTATTGTGTATTACTTGTGTTTGTTGTATAGCAACATTAAAGAAAATGTCAAAAGAAGACCAAAAAAAGGTGTGTGTGTGGGGGGGGAATTCTTCACTCTGCCACACCTGGATATACACACAGCCCTATTCATTTGTGTGATCTGCTAGAGGAAATCCATTTTGAGTAATTATGTAAAGTCAGAAAAGTAATGTGGTTATTACTGAAGGACCACTCCAGGCAGCCGAATGCCATTAAATACAGGTCATCACAGAGAGGGCACTAGAGACAAAGAGAGGACACAGCCCTACTCTGGAGCAAAACCGGGACATATACTCGTGTGATGCAGCCAGAGATACTTCAAAAAAGTCAAAATTCAACGTGCTAAAAAGATCAAGAGGGAGATGGCATCTAAGAGGAGAATGAAGAAATTTGTAGTCTTTGGTCATGAAAAGCAATGGCTGAGAGGAATTATGAACAAATAATATACAAACATTAAAATACATAGATAGGGTACGTTATTACTTTTCCTAATGATGAATGAGAAGATTTCACACTCTCTGGAGGCTGTAAAATAAAATATAAAATAGTTCTAAAACTTCAAAGATAATTGTTCCAAAATAATTTAAGGGAACTGTTATAGATTGAATTACCACTCCCCTAATTCACATGTGGAGGGCCTAGATTTGGAGGTGGTGCCTATTAAGGAAGTAATTAAGGTTGAATAAGCTCATAAGGATAGGGTCCTAATCCATCAGGACTGGTGTCCTTTTAAGAAGAGAACTCTCTCTCTGCATGTGCACAAAGGGCCATGTGAGGACACAGCAAGACGGCAACTGTTTACCAGCCAAAAACCACCCCGACAGCTCCCTCATCTTGCACAAGATCTCGGCTGGATCTTTGCAGCCTCCCAGAGTGTAAAAAATATATATATATATATATTTCTGTAATCTAAATCACTCAGTCTGTGGTATTTTGTCATGGAAGCCCAGGCAGGCTAATCTAGGAACCTTAGTATTTTGGCAGATACTTCTAATATCATGAGGCTGTCACAAGGAAAATGATCTCTTCTCAGGAAAACATTAGCTGTTTCACTGTCAGGGTCATAGATTCATGAAATCCTATGACAAGTATTCAAGTCCGGGGCTGGGCTACAGAATCTGAGTCTATAATGTGCATGTGTGTATATATATATATATATATGTGTGTGTGTGTGTGTGTGTGTGTGTGTGTGTGTGTGTGATATGTTGGGGGGTACAAAGAAGGATAACACATAAAATCCTCAAAAGTCACAATATGCTAGAGATTCTAATTCTTTTTTAAAACCCAAACACCCTTGAGAAATTCTACCTCGCTACTGCCACAATAGCCAACCATGAGGCTCTGCCTTCTCTAAATTGGTGAGAGCGTATAAAATTGGGTGTCTCAACCTCAGCCCTACTGATATTTTGAACCAGGGAACGTTTTGTTGTGGGGGGCTATCCCTCAGCCTAGTAGCACACACAGCGTTCTCCACAGTCCACCTGCAGTTGTGACAACCCAAACTGTCTCCAGACACTGCTCAATGTGAAACAGTTGAAACAGCTGAAACAGCTCCATAGGTGATTCTGATCCAACACTGAGAAAGGCAAACCTCTGAGAACCACTGTAGTGGGCAGGACTGTGCATCAGTAACAATATTAAGCAACTTGTGAGAAATGCAAACCAGGATGAAGTGGAATTTCTGGAAACACGTAAAGACTCTATATCTCCTTAGAGGAAGAAAATGATGGAAGCTGTCCTCAGCTCATAACAGCCTTCCTTCAGGTTTGGACTAATCCACAAACATTTAGAGAGTGTCCACTACGTTTCTGGACTAAAGCAGCACAGTTTTTGGTGCTGGGGATGTAACAGTGAATAAAATTTCCAAAAGTGTCTTCCCTCATAGAGGGCAGGGTTTACATTCCTAGATGGAATGGAAAAGACAACACACAAAAAAATGAATATAAAATATGTAGTATATTATAGGGTAATAAGTGCTATAGACGGGGAAGGCAATGGCACCCCACCCCAGTACTCTTGCCTGGAAAATCCAATGGACGGAGTAGCCTGGTGGGCTGCAGTCCATGGGGCCGCTAACAGCCGGACAGACTGAGCGACTTCACTTTCACTTTTCTCTTTCATGCATTGGAGAAGGAAATGGCAACCCACTCCAGTGTTCTTGCCTGGAGAATCCCAGGGACGGGGGAGCCTGGTGGGCTGCCGTCTATGGGGTCACACAGAGTCGGACACGACTGAAGTGACTTAGCAGCAGCAGCAGAAGTACTATAGAAAAAAACCTAAAAAGAGAACGGTATGCTAGGTAAGGGGATTCAGTTTGGGGAGGTCAAAGAAAGAATCACTGCGCTGATTACATTTGAACAAAGATATCTGAAGGTGGAGATGGTGCTGGCCATGAGACCAGGAAGGAAGAGCATTCCAAGCAGAGGGAACAGCAACTGCAAAGCTCCTGAGGTAGGAGAGTGCTCGCCTGTCCGAAGGACCACAGGAAGCCAGTATGGCTGCAGCAGACCCAGAGCAGGGGACTGGAGATGAGGTGACAGGGAGATCTTGGGGGCAGCTCAGAGGCCCTGTAGAGTCTAAGGTGTGGAACATGGTGAATACGTTTGCTTTCACTCTGAGGGATCTGGGCAGACAAGGGTCATTCCTGAATGGTCTGCTTGTTGTGAATATGTCAGGAAGGCAAGAGTGGGTGAATAGAAACCAACTAAGAAAGTGTTTCTGCTAAGAGAGACATGATGGTTTGGACATGGGTAGTAGTGCTTGAAGTGGGATTCTTGACTTATTCTGAAGGTAGGGCAGACAGGAATTGCCTGTGCTTTGGGTGTGGGCTGTGAGAGAATGCGGAGGAGTCGAGATCTTTGCCAAGAGCTGCTGGCTCCAACGATTCTCCTCCGGGAATCCCCTAATCCTTACTGCAGAGAACGGGGTCCCAAGGAGATCTTTGGAAACACATCTGCCTCGGAGACCATCCCAGTTTGATTCCTCCTTGTGTTCCCAGCACTGACACAATAATCGAGCAGCCATCAGTCACTGGGCACTGACTCTCTCTCTAACCAAGCACTGTACCAGGGGCTTCCCAGACAAGGTGCACGGCTCAGGAAGGTGCGTATGATCAGATCCAACGCTTAGAGAAGAAACGGAGTCACGAGAGGTTAAGTGTGTTCCTATCACAGAGGCAGAGCCAGGGTTTCCACCCAGACTTTCTTCCACTCCCAAACCACCAGGGAGGGGGCTCCGTAACAGCAGTTAAAAATGCACGAGCGAACAAAGCACAAGGCCGGCAAGCGCCAGGCCCCGAGCGCAGGGAGGCTAACGGCCGCGGCTCCCGCCTCCCGGCCGCGCTGCAGAGGACACCTGTTCAGCCGGGGACCCGTCCCGCGCCTCCGGCGCCCGCAGCCCCCTCAGGCCCACCTCTGCCTCCTCCATTTATTTACCTGTTGCGGCACCGCGGCTCCCACGCCGGTTCCCGGGGCCGCGCCCGCCCCCGCCACAGCCCCGGCTACGGCGGTGGCCGCCGCCGCCACCACGACCGTCGTCAGGGCGGCCATCTTTTCACGCCGCGCCGCGCGCTCCAGCGGCGGCCAGCCGGGTCCGGGGTAGCGGGCTTCGGGCGTACAGAGATCCGGGCTCTGCCGGGGCGGCGGGGCTCCTCCACCGGGATGCTGAGCGCGACGGAGATGCGGGGCGGAGCCGGGCCGAGGGGCCAGGCGGGGCGGGTTCGGAACTAGGGCGGGGCCGGCGCGTGGGGATGAAACCTGGCTTGGAGAATTTTGAGCATTACTTTGCTAGTGTGTGAGATGAGTACAATTGTGCAGTAGCTTGAGCATTCTTTGGCATTGCCTTTCTTTGGGACTGGATTGAAAGCTCACCTTTTCCAGCCTCTTTTTATAGATATTTTCTATTTGGTGAGACACCATTCTCATACTTTTATTTCTTTAGAGATGGTTTTCTTTAGCTTTTTGAACATGTTTAAATCAATAATTTAAAAATCTTTGTCTATTATCTCCAACATTTGGTCATCTTAAGGGACAGTGTCTTTTTACTATTCTTTTTTTTTTTTTAATTCTTCTGTGTGTGGACCATATTTTCTTATTTCTTTGCATATCTCATAATTTGTCAGCTACTCAACACTTTAAATAATATATAATGTGGCAACACTAAAAATGAGATTTTTTTTCCCTCTTTCCAATGTCTGCTGTTGTTGCTGGGTTTTTTTACAGTCATTTTCCTGAACTAATTCAGTAAAGTCTGGATTCTTTGTTTGTGTGGCACTGAAATCTCTGCTTTGTTAGCTTAGTTGTCAGTGAATGATTGGTTGGTCAAAGATTTTCTTAAATGTCTTGAACCTATAAGTCCCCACACTTTGCTAAAGGGGTCTGTGTGCAAGCTGGAACATGGTATCAGTACTGGGGCAAGCAGTTTACAACTCCACTTTAGCCTTCACTTCCTGTTGTACAGTTTCAAGGTCAGCCAAAGATGAGAGCTCAGGCCTTCTTAGGCTTTCCCTGGTTGCGTTCATTTCCTATCACTACTATAACAAACTTACCAAAAGAATCAGTTCACCACAAACTTAAGAGACTTAAACAACACAAATCTATTCTTTTACTGTTTTTGAGGTCAAGTCTAAAATTAAGGTGTTGAAAAGATTGCATTCTTTTTGGAGACCCACAGAATTTACTCCCTTACCTTTTTTCAGCTTTTAGTAGACACCTTCATTCCTTGGCTCATGGCCACTTCCTCATATTGCATCGCCCTCTTGCTTTCACTGTTACATCTCCTCTTGGTTCTAATCCTCCTGCTTCCCTCTTACAAGGACTCTTGTGAATACATTGGAAAGGAAAGTGAAGTCGCTCAGTCGTGTCCAACTCTTTGCGACCTCATGGACTGTAGCCTACCAGGCTCCTCTGTCCATGGGATTTTCTAGGCAATAGTATTGGAGTGTACTGCCATTTCCTTCTCCAGGAATACATTGGCCCACCCAGATAATCCCACATAAACTCCTTGCTTCAAGAGCCTCAACTTAATCATATTTGCAAAATTCCTTTTATCACATGAGGTCACACGTTCACAGGTGCTGGGGGTTAGGATGTGACTATCCTTGAGGTAACATAGTGAAACAGTGAGGATGCACACTGACTTACAATCCACTGTGTCTGAGGCAGATGGAAATAAATGACTGACATGGAGTAGAGAAGAGAAGGACTGTCCAAGCAGCTGTCTGGGACAGGCTTGCTTGTAAAAATATATTAATAACAAAGGATTCCCCCTCCCCTATTTGTGCTTATTGTGTATTACTTGTGTTTGTTGTATAGCAACATTAAAGAAAATGTCAAAAGAAGACCAAAAAAAGGTGTGTGTGTGGGGGGGGAATTCTTCACTCTGCCACACCTGGATATACACACAGCCCTATTCATTTGTGTGATCTGCTAGAGGAAATCCATTTTGAGTAATTATGTAAAGTCAGAAAAGTAATGTGGTTATTACTGAAGGACCACTCCAGTCAGCCAAATGCCATTAAATACAGGTCATCACAGAGAGGGCACTAGAGACAAAGAGAGGACACAGCCCTACTCTGGAGCAAAACCGGGACATACACTCGTGTGATGCAGCCAGAGATACTTCAAAAAAGTCAAAATTCAACGTGCTAAAAAGATCAAGAGGGAGATGGCATCTAAGAGGAGAATGAAGAAATTTGTAGTCTTTGGTCATGAAAAGCAATGGCTGAGAGGAATTATGAACAAATAATATACAAACATTAAAATACATAGATAGGGTACGTTATTACTTTTCCTAATGATGAATGAGAAGATTTCACACTCTCTGGAGGCTGTAAAATAAAATATAAAATAGTTCTAAAACTTCAAAGATAATTGTTCCAAAATAATTTAAGGGAACTGTTATAGATTGAATNAGGAATTATGAACAAATAATATACAAACATTAAAATACATAGATAGGGTACGTTATTACTTTTCCTAATGATGAATGAGAAGATTTCACACTCTCTGGAGGCTGTAAAATAAAATATAAAATAGTTCTAAAACTTCAAAGATAATTGTTCCAAAATAATTTAAGGGAACTGTTATAGATTGAATTACCACTCCCCTAATTCACATGTGGAGGCCCTAGATTTGGAGGTGGTGCCTATTAAGGAAGTAATTAAGGTTGAATAAGCTCATAAGGATAGGGTCCTAATCCATCAGGACTGGTGTCCTTTTAAGAAGAGAACTCTCTCTCTGCATGTGCACAAAGGGCCATGTGAGGACACAGCAAGACGGCAACTGTTTACCAGCCAAAAACCACCCCGACAGCTCCCTCATCTTGCACAAGATCTCGGCTGGATCTTTGCAGCCTCCCAGAGTGTAAAAAATATATATATATATATATTTCTGTAATCTAAATCACTCAGTCTGTGGTATTTTGTCATGGAAGCCCAGGCAGGCTAATCTAGGAACCTTAGTATTTTGGCAGATACTTCTAATATCATGAGGCTGTCACAAGGAAAATGATCTCTTCTCAGGAAAACATTAGCTGTTTCACTGTCAGGGTCATAGATTCATGAAATCCTATGACAAGTATTCAAGTCCGGGGCTGGGCTACAGAATCTGAGTCTATAATGTGCATGTGTTT
>SJYX01018787.1:267819-286967 GCA_006410675.1 Oreotragus oreotragus | reverse complement strand
AGGAAATGGCAACCCACTCCAGTGTTCTTGCCTGGAGAATCCCAGAGACGGGGGAGCCTGGTAGGCTGCCGTCTATGGGGTCACACAGAGCTGACTTCAGTCACACGACTGAAGCGACTTAGCAGCAGCAGCAAAGTAGATATAGTAGGGAACATGAAAATTTCCATTTTGATCCTGAAAAAAGGAAGAATATATATATAGTGAAGTCGCTCAGTCGGGCCCCTGTCTCTTATACACATCTCGGGGGCCGGGGGCCGGGGGCCGGAGGCTTGCGGGCCGGGAGCTTGGGGGCGGGGGATGGGGACCGGGTCGCGGGGTGGGTTGTGCCGTGCTATGTGGCGCGGCAGTACTCATATATCACCGTCCATGTATCTACTCTTGCTGTATCTACTCTTACTTAGCAAAAATATTTCTCCCCGCCCCCGGTTCCCTAAGTGAAAGTGAAGTCGCTCAGTCGTCCACCAGGATCCTCCGTCCATGGGATTCTCCAGGGAAGAATACTGGAGTGGGTTGCCACTTCCTTCTCCAGGGATCTTCCTGATCCAGGGGTCGAACCCAGGTCTCCCGCATTGCGGGCAGACGCTTTAACCTCTGAGCCAGTTCCCTAACTGCCAGGGAAATTCACTGTCTTTCACGGTCATACTTAAACTTATTCATGTCATATATATATTATATATATAGTGAAGTCGCTCAGTCGTGTCCGACTCTTTGCGACCCCGTGGATTGTAGCCCATCAGGCTCCTCTGTCCATGGGATTCTCCAGGCAAGAATACTGGAGTGGGTTGCCATTTCCTTCTCCAGGGATCTTCCTGATCCAGGGATCGAATCCAGGTCTCCCGCATTGCAGGCAGACGCTTTAACCTCTGGGTACTTTGGGCTTCCCTGGTGNTCGCTCAGTCGTCCACCAGGATCCTCCGTCCATGGGATTCTCCAGGCAAGAATACTGGAGTGGGTTGCCATTTCCTTCTCCAGGGATCTTCCTGATCCAGGGATCGAATCCAGGTCTCCCGCATTGCAGGCAGACGCTTTAACCTCTGGGTACTTTGGGCTTCCCTGGTGGCTCAGACGGTAAAGCGTCTGCCTGGAATGTGGGAGACCTCGGTTCAATCCCTGGGTCAGAAAGATTCCCCTGGAGAAGGAAATGGCAACCCACTCCAGTACTCTTGCCTGGAAAGTTCCATGGACGGAGGAGCCTGGTAGGCTACAGTCCACCGGATCGCAGAGTCGGACACAGCTGAGCAACTTCACAAAAAAAACAAAGATAGATACTTTACATAATAGAACTTTTTTCTAGGTTTCTACTAAGTTCTGATGAAACAGTATAAAATGAAAAAACATAATTGGTGAGCCTGAACAATAAACAATATTTCACATTTTCAAACAAACAAAACAGAGCATGCCCCACACCATCAGATATCAGAAGCAGGAATGGCCCACTCCAAGGACTTGGCCAAAGAGAAGAGAAATTCCAAAGATACAGTGTTGGGAAGGTGGGGAAAAAGACAGAGATGACTGCTCCAGTCAAGGCATGGGCAACCAGTCACAATTCAGCTAGTTTGTGCTACCTTGCATTTTCTTCCTTTAAAGGAATGGATTCATCCATTCATCAAATCATTCATTCAATCAATATCCAGCTGCCAGCCCTGGAAAATTAACTGTTAAATCAGGTGAACACACAAGATTCCTTCTTTCCAAACTTCTAGCAGTGACTTCAAACAAGTAAATGGCATATTTACTGAACATTTACTTTGTACCAGCACTGTTCTAAATAATCTATAGAAGTAGGTACTATTATCATTTTCATCTCACAGATATAGTTAAGTAA
Organism: Oreotragus oreotragus; assembly: GCA_006410675.1. Taxonomy (NCBI): domain Eukaryota; kingdom Metazoa; phylum Chordata; class Mammalia; order Artiodactyla; family Bovidae; genus Oreotragus; species Oreotragus oreotragus. The sequence continues at coordinate 285,142 of SJYX01018787.1, read as the reverse complement.
CACAAGATCATACAGGTGGGAACTAGAACACAAGCTTGGGTGGCCTGACTCCAGAGATCATCCAGGTAGAAATGTTAAACAGGCAGATGGATAAATGCTGCCGGAGGCCTGGACAAAGACTGGAGCTAAAGATATGAATTTGGTCTTCATCTCCATGTAGAAAATATCTTAAAAGACCTAATGAGACCGCTCAGGAAGAGTACAAACTGGAGTCTGGAAAGTGAGGCCTAAAACTCTCCAACATAGAGGACATGGAAGGTGGGAGAGGTCTGTAAGAAAGGGGGAGGTCCACAATCCTATGGAAGGAAATGTTTCAAGAAGGAGAGGATGATCAACTGTGCTCTGCTGCCCAGAGGCTGAGTGACACGAAAACAGAACTGATGCTTAGATTTGACAAAGGGGAGGCCATCAGATACTCTTAAGGGAATGTGGCAACAATATGCAAAATACCTGCTTTAAGATTTTTCCTGTTTTGTTAGGATGAAAAATTCCCCAAAACAAAACAATTAAGAATCTCATAACCTTCATTATCTCCTCCCCCATCTCAGCCAGGTTTTGATTCTGGTTCCTCAGTTCCTCCCTACTCAGAATGGGTTAATCTGTTCCATGCCTTTCTCCTAGCATCTCTGGTTACCTGAAGTATTATTCCCTGGCTTGTGGAAACATTACTCCAGTCATCGCCTGTGTGGTTGCATGGCCTTCTCTCCTGTGTGTCTGTGTCTCTGTGTCCAAATTTCCCTCTTCTTATAAGGGTACCAGTCATTGGATTAGGGTTCTTTCTAATCCCATATGACCTGATGTTAACTTTATTACAACTGCAAAGACCTGGTTTCTAAATAAGGTCACATTCAGAGATACTGGGCATTAGGACTTCAGCATATCTCTTTAAAGGACACAATTCCATTCATAGCACATATACAATACTCTACACCTTACTCTTTTTAACTTAATATATCTTGTAACTCTATAAAGAAAGCTGACCACCAAAGAATTGATGCATTTGAACTGGGGTATTGGAGAAGACTCTTGAGAGTCTCTTGGACTGGACAAGACCCTGATGCTGGGAAAGACTGAAGGCGGAAGGAGAAGGGGACGACAGAGGATGAGATGGTTGGATGGCATCACCGACTCGATGGACATGAGTTTGAGTAAGTTCTGAGACTTGGTGATGGACAGGGAGGCCTGGCGTGCTACAGTCCATGGGGTCACAAAGAGTCGGACATGACTGAGCGACTGAACTGACTGAACTGTTTCTATAATTCCTTGAAGTAAGTTCACAGAAATAGTCCTTATTTTTAAAAAATGAATGCATAATACTCTTATTCTAGAAAAGATTGAAGGCAAAAGGAGAAGGGGGTGGCAGAGGAAGAGATGGTTAGAGAGCATCGCCAACTCAATGGACATGAATTTGAGCATGGGGTCACAAAGAGTCAGACACAACTTGGTGACTGAACAGCAGCCACGTTGCTCGTATGTTACTCAGCTAGTCCTCTATCTGGCTTCCCTGGTGACTCAGACGGTAAAGAATCTGCCTTCAATGCAGGAGACCTGGGTTTGATCCTTGGGTTGGGAAGATCCCCTGGAGAAGCCAATGGCAACTCACTTCAGTATTCTTGCCTGGAGAATCCCATGGACAGAGAAGCCTGACAGGGTACAGTCCATGGGGTTGCAAAGAGCTGGACACAACTGAGGAACTACACTTTCACTTTCAGTCATTTACTGACAAACTGAGGATCGGTTATTTCCAATCTTTTGCAGTTACAGTGTTGGGGAAGAAATTTTTTTCCTCTGCCTTTCTAGGTTCTTCTTGTAGCCTAATAATTAAATTGACATGAGACAGATTTGCAGAAAATGGTCAAATTTTAACTCCACACATATGGGAGTTCATGGAAATATGAGACTCAAAGAAATGACTAAAGCAGGCAGCCTTTATATTGTTTAGACAAAGAAACAATAGATTTCTTTGTGAAGAACTGACAAAGACACGTAGGCTTGGGTACTAATGAGTGAAGAAACAAAGCAGAGTCGTCTCTGTCTTGAATTTTCTAAGCCTGTTTCCTAGTGCTCAGAGGCTGCCTTTTGGATGGGAGATTTATTTCCTGATTTCAGGGAGAAGAGGGCAGGGTCAGGATGTCCCTCTTGCACTGGCTGTTTCTCAACTTGAATTCAAAACAATCAATATGTCAAAGTAGCATACTTTGGGTTGGCCTGCCCTGAACTCCATCACAAGTAATGATCGTTAGTATTTCATATCTGGGGAAGTGTACCTTCAGTGGAATTGCTGAGTCAAATGATAAATGCAAAGGCAATGTAGTTAGATATTGTTAAATTCTCTAACATAGAAAGTTGTACCATTTTACACTCCCACTAGCTTTGCCTAAGGGTGCCTGTTTCCTTATTATTTGCCATCACAGTTCTTCAAATTTTTGTATTTTAGACGATCTCAATAGGTGAGAAATAGTATGTGTAAGTAACTTTAATATGCCTTTCTCTTGGTATGAATGAAGCTCTTTTTTGTAAGTTGAAGGACATCGGTTTTTTCTTTAAATTCTGTTCATATCTTTCCTCAGTGGCATTTGGTCTTTCTCTTTCCAGTTTTTAAGAGCTCTTTATCACTTAAGTGATTGTGATTTTTTGATATAAATTACAAATATTTTCTTCTGGATTTTAATTTGATTAGTGACTTTTGCTTTTTTCCCCCTTTGCTCTGAAAAAGTTTATTTTTATGGAGTCAAGTCTGTCAGTGTTTAAGTAGTTTCTTTGGTGCTTCTGGATTGGTAATCATAGTTGGAAAGGCTTTTCTCACTTCTAGTTCATAAAGAAATGAATCTGTTTTCTTTTGCAGTTTAATTTTTTACATTTAGATGTCTGGATTATTTGGATCTCATTCTGGTATCCAGGATGAAATATGGATTCAATTTTACTTTTCCCAAGTGGCTATCTAGTTATGCCAAAAACATTTATTAAAAACAGTATATTTTCACCAGTGACTTGAGGTACCACTTTTCCCATATAATTGTTCTATGTTAAATTTTTTATTCTAGTCTGTCATTCTGTATATCTAGTTATGTATCAAGGAACACGCCTTTTTAAATTTATAGGGCAATGATAAAATGTTTTAGTATCATACAGGGCTAGTTCCTCTCATTGTTCTTCTTTATGGGATTTTTCTGCCTTTTCCTGACCCCTAAAGAACTTTAGAATCAAGAGTCTACTTTAAGAGAAGAATCTCAATATTCTTAATGGAATTACATTAAATGTTTTCTTAACTTGGGAAGAATTTACATAAGTATGATGTAGACTTGCCCTGCCTGTGAACAAAGGTATGCCTTTCATTTGTTCAAGCCTACTTTTGCACCTGTGAAGAATGAGTATTTTAAGCTTATTCCTAGGTTTTAATAATTTTGTATTGCAACTACAGGTGTGATTTACCCTCCCTTGATAACCTCTAGTGTTATTCTTTGGATATATAAACACTATTGATTTTTCTTTGTTAGTTTTTTATATTGCTACTTTAATCAATTCTGTTAATTTTGGTTGTACAATTAAGAATGATTTCTTAATTTTATATTTTTACATTAGCTGCTGCTGCTAAGTCACTTCAGTCGTGTCCGACTCTGTGTGACCCCATAGACGGCAGCCCACCAGGCTCCCCCGTCCCTGGGATTCTCCAGGCAAGAATACTGGAGTGGGTTGCCATTTCCTTCTCCAATGCACGAAAGAGAAAAGTGAAAGTGAAGTCGCTCAGTCTGTCCGACTGTTAGCGACCCCATGGACTGCAGCCCACCAGGCTACTCCGTCCATTGGATTTTCCAGGCAAGAGTACTGGGGTGGGGTGCCATTGCCTTCCCCGTTTTACATTAGGGTTTCCCTTTATACAATTACATTAGCTGCAAATAGAGATAATGTTATCTGTTTCTTTCTAGTTCTCACACTTACTCCAGACAGGAAGACAGAAGAAGGCTGTCAATTTGGGTTCCCCTTCCCAGGTGGGGCTAGTGATAAAGAACCTGCCTGCCAAAGCAGGAAGCATAAGAGACCTGGGTTCGATCCCTGGGTCAGGAAGATCCCCTGGAGGAGGGCATGGCTCCGCACTCCAGTATTGTTGCCTGGAGAATCCCATGGAGAGAGGAGCATGGTGGGCTACAGTCCATGGGGTCGCACAGAGTCAGACACGACTGAAGCAACTAGCACAGAGTCAGATTATGAAGCAAGGACTTAGAAGAGGCAAGTGTTTTGTCTTAATAATTATGATGAAAAAACAGTTATGATCCATTCCAAAGTCACAGAATAATATGCTGAAAATGTGTGGAACTGCTCCAGACAGTTAAGCAAAATCACATATACTCTTATGCCTGGGTACGGGATTTTTTTTTTATATAAGGCTTAAGTCATAACAAAATATTTGTATTATCTTCTTAAACACTAACAAATGGATAATTGTATGGTGAGCTATAGAATTCATCAGTATAAACTGACAAGGCTAGAATAAGGTGGTCTCATATTGACTTCAGAAATTAGAATACAAGCTAACCGATGTTCCTTATGTCATGTCAGTCGCTCAGTCGTGTCCGACTTGGTGACCCAGTGGGCTGTAGCCCACCAGGCTCCTCTGTCCACGGGATTTCCCAGGCAAGGATACTGGTGTGGGTTGCCATTCAAGATTCCTTCTCCAGGGGATCTTCCCAACCCAGGGATTGAACCCAGGTCTTCGGCACTGTGGGCAGATTCTTTACCACTGAGCCACCGGGCAAGCCCTGTTACCTCTGTAAGAGATGATAACTTCTCAACAATTTTCATTTCATTCTCAAATAAAAACAGCTGAACTCCTTCTACTAACCATTAATGACTATCCCCATGCAAAATGTTCAATTGTTTAAACAGCTATGTTAGAAACTGAAAAGAGAAAGGGATTTAAAGAGTTCCCAGTCTTTCAGCTCTTTTTTTTTTTTTTTAATAGTTCTTTGGTAATGTTAGAGTTCCTTAACCATATAGTCTTCAATAGGCTGTCAGTTCCCTAGGGATGGGCCAAAAATATTTCCTGTTGAACAGTAACAACAAGAACAGCCAAAGCAACAATGGTGGATCTTTACATCAAATGAAACTGTTAAGACAATTCGAAAGTAGGTCTAGGAAAATGTGAATATTTACTTTAAAAATTATAATCCTCACTTTTGATGACCTATTGGTGCCAAACACTCTTATCAACACACATAACTACTCTTTGCTATAAATAAATGAAGTTTGAGAATCTTAGTCAATAAACTTTCTAAGATAATATAGCTAGAATATGGCAGAGCCAAGCATCAAGCCTGGATCTGACTTGGATCTAACTTAATAGTTAAAACTTATTTTCCTAAAGCAAAAACAAAAGCAAACAAAAAAAACCTCTAAGTCTCTTTTCTTCTTTTGAAAAATATTTTTTTTCCTGGGAGACAAGTAAAAATAAAGAAGATAATCACTTGTGTTTGAATGGATGGTGATTTTTTTTTTCGGGTGGGCCTAGGTTTACATCTTTCAAATCAGCCTTAGGAAATGAAAAATCTTTAGTATGGTTGACAGTTTTATGACTACACCCCTTAATCCCAATAGAGCACTTTTCCCTGAAAATTCAAACCCATCTGATGAACATGAACCTACCATTAAAAATTAATGTCTGAAGATGTCGCAGGGTCATTCTTCTACAGTTGGATAGAAAATTAAACTCATGTATCATACATATATATTCCCTTGGATTTATACCAAAAAATGTCAGGAACTCCTAGCTCATAGGAACACAATAAATTTTCAATGACGTATTTACTCTTACTTGAGAATTTTAAATCAAAAACATTTCTTTATATAAATGCGAAAGTTAAGGAAATTGTACATCATGAAAATGATACAGAAAATATTACTGAATGGTTGGGACTTCTGTAATGTTTGAGGTTTATTTACAACTACATATATTAATTTGAGCAGCTATATACTGGCTGCCTCTGGGCTTCTTTCTATGTGAGAAAAAGAACTATTTTTTTAAACCAGTGTTTTTCTCAATTTTTGTTACACATAGACTGAGATAATCGTAACATTTTAATACTAGCTGGTGCTTATGTCGCTTCAGTTATGTCTGACTCTTTGCAACTCCATGGACCATAGCCTACAAGGCTCCTCTGGCTATGGAATCTTCCTAGGAAGAATACTGGAGTGAGTTGCCATGCCCTCCTCCAGGGGATCTTCTTGACCCAGGGATTGAACCTATGTCTTCTGTGTCTCCTGCACTGCAGGTGAATTCTTTACTGCTGAGCCACAGGGGAAGCCCCAGATGGCGCTTATGCACGCATGCCTGATCAGTGGTGTCAGACTCTTTGCGACCCCATGGACTATAAGGCTCCTCTGTCCATGGGAGTCTTCAGGCAAGAATACTGGAGTGGGTTGACATTTCCTTCTACAGTGTTTATAACATATAACAGAAAGGAAATGTCTAGTGATAGGCATAATTTGGAGCACAAAGACACTATATGACTTGCTCACATTGGAAGGAAAATCAGTAAGTGTTAGGGCCATTATCAGTGAAAGACTATAGATATCAAACCAGCTTTCCAAAGACAGGAAAATACAAGGAAGTGGACAGCCCACCCTGACTTGGGCAGCACTGAAAGATTGCTCAGAGGGTGATAGAGATCTGTCTGCAGGAAGTACTTGGTGGAAACCTTAGTGGAATCAAGAGAGAAGGAAAGAAAGAAAGAAAGGAAAGGTTTTGGTTTTGAACAAATCTGTACAGCCAAGTGTGTGCTTGACTTGGCTACTGGTCAGTGTAAATGAAAAAGATTTGCTTCCTCTGGCTGTCAATATTTCTGCAAAGGCTAGTCCTTAGCTTGGGAGGCAGGGGTGCTCAATTACTTGGCAGAGCTTGGGACTGTAGCTATCAGACATCTATTGCAGAATTATTTTCCTTCTTTAAGGCTGTCAGGCCATGGGGAGACTATATGAAGAAGGGCACAGACAGGAGCTTTCAATATGGAGTAGATTAGATGATAGATTGATAAGATAATTCCAATTGACATAACCTGAAATGTATTCATTGGAAGCATAGATTATACTTGTTTTTTAACACTCATGAAGTGGGTCATTTTTTGTCACAAAAACGACCTTATATTTCGGCCACCAAAACCTCAATAAACGTCAAAAAGCAGAAACAGTGCAGATATAATCCTCTGATCACACATCCACATACACAAAACTGAAAAGACATAAAGACTCTATGATATAAATATTTAAGACTCCCAAGTCAAAGAAAATATGAAAACTAAAACTGCAATCTAATTAAAATACATTGGTAACACTACAAACCAACATCCATAGCATACAGCTAAATCCATCCTCAGAAGAAAATAAGCAATTTCAGTAGTTATATTAGTAAATAAGGAAGAATAAAAATAAATGAACTAACCATTCAACTCAAGAAGATGGGGAAAAAAATCAATAATCAAAACAGATAAAAAGGAGAAATGAATTAAGAAATATAAAAGAAAAAATAAAATAAAAAACAGGGAAATGACAATTCTAATGAATAAATTTAACCAGTTAAGACAGATAAATCACTAGCTAACATGATCAAGAATTAAAATCAAGAAAGCCCCACTAAACTTACATAAGAAAAATGAAAAAAAAAAAAAAAAAAAAACTCACAGGAGGCAACTTTGCTCACAGCTATCTGAAAATAAATTTGAAAATCCAGATGAAATGGATCATTTCTCTAAGAAAACACAACATACTAAAGTTGAAAAATTAAAAATCTAAATTAAATATTAAAAACCTAAGAAAAAGGAAAAAATATTAAAATAGTAGGCTCCCAAAGAGCACCAGGCCCAGAGGACTTCATAGACTAATATTATGAAACTTAACAGAACAAACAGCCTCTGATGCATTTTGAATTGTTCCAGAGCAGAGATAAAGAGTGGAAAACTTCCAGATTCTAATAGCAGCATATGTTTGTTACCAAAAACTGACAGCAATAGCACAAAAAAGAAATCAGTTATGAATATTGATGCAGAAAATGTTTACCAAGTTTCAGCAAACAGAATCCAGTAACATATTGGAAGAATTAAAAGAAAACTACTTTGCCCCCACCCAGTATCATAAGAGCATTTCAGTATCTAATTTCCCACGCTATGCAGTGGTTGGGTACCACCCGCTGGCTCACTCAGCATCTATTTAAGCCTCTTTTTGGTGTGCGATCTATACTGCAGAGACGGAAAAGCTCAGAATCCTCATTTCCCAGGCTCTCTTGTAGTTAGGGTTTGCAATGTAAAATCTATTTTGCTAATCAGATGCATTTGTGTGAAATTCCATTTCAGAACTCAACTGAGTAGGGGAAGACACAGTGGTGAGGCACAGTTTTCCAGGACACGTCACAGCAGACGCAGTAAAACCCTGCAGCTACCAATTCTAGCATCAGTTTCCTTATTCAGAGGTATGAGAGAGAAGAAGGTATGTTTCTGCAGGTAAGAATTCTGGTAGCAACTTCTTGTTCCCAGACTACATGAAGACAGTGTGCTCTTGGAGCTAACAGTGCAGGCGTGACTTCCTACTGTGGCAGGGGGACAGGGTCTCCTTGTGGGCCAGGCCTACAGTGTGGATATTCCCAGAGGAGCTTGCCCCTACAGCTCTCCACTAGATTCATAAGCAGTTTATTCCCTGTATTAAATCCCTTGCAATCCCTTTCACTTTTCTGCAAGTGAACTCTGGCTGATAAAATAGGTTAAAAGGGAGAAAAAGTATACAGTTTTCTTCAAATATGCTGGAAAGGCATTTGATGAGTTTCAACATCCATAATTAATTTTTGAAATCTTCACAACATAGGAAAGATCCATATTTCTTAAAAGCCAGTATTTATGTTTAATGAGGAAACACTAGAAGTATTCCCATTAAAATTAACAAGACAATTATGTCCACAGTCACCACTATTATTTAGCATAACTCTAGAGGCTTAACCTGGAGAAGGCAATGGCACCCCACTCCAGTACTCTTGCCTGGAGTATCCCATGGACAGAGGAGCCTGGTAGGCTGTGGTCCATGGGGTCGTTAAGAGTCGGACACGACTGAGCGACTTCACTTTCACTTTTCACTTTCATGCACTGGAGAAGGAAACGGCAACCCACTCCAGTGTTCTTGCCTGGAGAATCCCAGGGACGGGGGAGCCTGGTGGGCTGCCGTCTATGGGGTCGCACAGAGTCGGACACAACTGATGCGACTTAGCAGCAGCAGCAGCGGCCGTGGCTTAACCAATGCAATTAGACAAGAGACATATATATGAGGTAAAAACACCGGAAGATTGGTACATTATTATTATTCACAGATAACTGTATACCTGCAAAACACAATAAACTCAGTTACAAATCTGTTGTAAACAATATGAGAACTTATGAGATGGGTTGATACCAGATTAGTGTGCAAAAATGAATTGCCTTCATTTATACAAACAACCAGTCAGAAGACATCATGGATATGCAAATTTTTTTTAAAGCAAAAAAAAAAAAAAGACTGAAACACCAAAACTGCAATAGCAAAAAAGGAAAATATCTAAAGTTAAACTGAAAAACTGAAACACAGGGCCTAACAAAGATGACATTGAAATTAGTAACTCTTTTAGAGAGAACTTTTACGAAAGGATAACTTTCTTAGCCATGTATGTCTGAAAGTGTTTTTATTTTGCTCGCACCTGAAAGAGAGAGCCTGGCTCAGTAGAGTACTCTAGAGAAAGAAAGAAATTCTCCCTCAGAAACACTGAAGATATCGTTCTCTTTTCTATTCTACCTAGTATTGCCACTGAGAAGCCCAGGAACAATCTGATTCTTTTCCATCTATAGCTAATCTCGTCCTTTAACTTGGAAGCTCTTTAGAAAAGCAAAAACAAAAGCAAATCATCTTGCTATTTACTGTCAGAAATCTGAGCAGAGCTTAAAGCCTACCAAATCCAGGAGAGCATGTTCTCTCCTGGATTTGTTCTCCAGAGCGTTCTCTCCATTACATCTGACCCCAGGATGCCTATTTAATGTAGAAAATCGAACACCAAAAGTGTAAGCAAAATTAATCTTCAACCAGTTCAGTTCATATTCTTTAATGATTTCTTAGCAGTGAAATTTGAGAACCTCATCTTTGCTTCTCATTCCCAAACAGAAAACTGCATTTTCGTTTTTATCCACCAGATGGCACCCGAGAAACAATAAACAACAGTAGAGAGACTGATTCTTAACCAAAGAAAAATATTTTCATCTTTTATGCATGAAAATTAGAATGTTCTTCTTAGGATCTATCACCATTTAGGGTATGAAGCCACATACCAGTTAAAACCCAGGCAGGAAAATAAAAACATTTACTCTCATATTTAGATTCTCAAATAGATTTCACTTTCCCAAATTTTATACTAAGTCTAGGAAGTCTTTTTAGTGAAAATTGTTAGAATAGTTTTTAATACTACTAATTTATATATGATACAAACAGTTAAAAAAGCTCAACTACTTATTTCAGAATATAAACCCAAAGATTGGACACTTGTAACTTTGACGTTCACAAGTTAATGCTTACCAATAATCTCGTTCATCTTTGATAGTCTCTTATTCCCTATTGTGTGTGACCAGACTCCTTAAATGACCTACAAATCCTGCATTTTGTGGCCCTGTCCATCTTCCTGTTTCCCTCTTCTTCTAAACAGAAAATTAGAACATATTTGGACACATATACTAAATGAGGACTAACTTTAGACAGAGTTACCAAATACGAGAATAAATAAATGTCTTTTTTTTAACAACTATTTTTGTCCACTGGCCAAGTGGTATGTGGATAACAAAACCACTGGTCATTTATGAAGCAAATCTTAGGTGAAATTACACTTAAATTTTTTTCAGTAGGAATTTTTTTTATCACCCTCATCCACTCACTCAGGAATCAAACACAGATACAACACCAGATCCTTTCATAGGGTTCTCTTCTTTCCTGGGGAAATTACTGGGGTTTGTCAGGTAGGACAATGCAGTGCAATTACCACCTCTTAGCTGTTTTACTGAATAATCATTAAGTGTCAGTTACACTGACTTAAGCTGGGGCTACAATGCCAAATGAAACACGTCCTTGCCCCTAAAATGCTTACGATCCTCTAGGGAAGACAGATGTTCAAGGAAAACCAACAAGTGAAGTGCAGTGTGGCCCACAGAAATACGATGTACAGTATGTTATGGGAATACCCAACCCAGTGTAAATTAAATTTGGGATCAGAGGGCCTCAAGACAGTTTTCTTAAAGAGGAGACACCCAAGCTTAGTTTTCAAGGACAAAGACAGGGCAAACAACTTTTTAGAAGAGAAAATAATCTGAGAGAGGGCATAGAGAAATGAGACCCAATGGCTTATTTAGGGAACTACAAGACAGTTAACTAGAAGCTAGTTAATCCCTCCATTGCCACTCTCACAATCCAACCCCACCCAATGAATAATTCCTTTTTTTTTTTTTGCACATGAGAAAAAAATAGAGATAATAGAAAAGTTTCAAAATGAGTGACAGTTATAGGAAACACAGGTTTACAAATCAGCACAAGCTGCTATTACCAGTTTTCTAGAGAAAAATAATTGACTCAAGTGAGAATATATTACATCTGCAAGAGATGCTCTTGTAGTCTGGGTTGCAAGAAGCCTACAGGAAAAGCTGATGAGCTACCACTTTCTAAGGAGATGCCATGTGAGGAAAGCGACAGTGAGGGGCAGTGTAGTGAGGGAGGCTGGAGTGCGCCTGTGGTTGGTAACATGGAGAGTTAAGCTCCATCTCATGGGATGTGTTCAGTAAGACCAGATAAGCTACTGCATCGCAAGGCAGCCAGTCAGGGGACGGGAAAGGGAAGGAATTTATCTGTTAGCTCTTTCCCACTCCTCATTTTCCCACTGGTCATGAGTCTGCCCTGTGGAGCATTAACTACCCTGGCAAGGCATGACTCAATCTCCCAGGCATGGAGAGGGAGCTGAGGTCATACTGCTTCATTGAAGCGGGCATTTGTCATGTTATTTGGCTACTCATTACCTTTGGGCTCATTTCGTATTTGGAGAATGTACTAATTTAAGAGTCTGCTCTCCAGAGAAGTCATAACTCTTTTGGCACCTTAGATTTGAGGATGCAGGGTCCAGATTCTGCCAATCAGACCCACCTGACTGAGAGGTCCATGGGGAAGTGAGCGCGGACTCTGTTACAGACTCCATCATGACAGGCAGGCGGAGAAGCAGCGCCTCTAGAGGCCATGGCCAGAGGTCCTAGCAGGAGCCTTCCGTTTCTAGCCCTGCGGTGGGAGACGGGCTGTCTGGACCCTGGGAGACAGGGACAGCGGGGTATCCTCTAGAGCCATCCTCCTATGTAACCTGCACATGGCTCTCGGTCTCAGAGCATCCATTGTTGATTCTCTTGTCCTCACTAAGATTCTGAGAACTACTTAAAACCTTTAATAAAACTTTTTTTTTTTTTTTTTAAACTAACTAGAGTATGTGTTTTTTTAAACTCAGGAACCTTGCAAGATTCATGTAGCTTAAAAACAAATTTGGAGTTGTCTTTAGATCATGACATACTTCTAATCTTAGATCTGCTCATTTATGTGAAACATGTCTTATTAATTTCAATTCCATATCCTATAATCGAAGAGTCTTAGGCATAGAAGGATCCTTGCAGAGACATTTTATCACCTACCGTTGGCTTTGAGCAGATCTTCGTATCATACCCACACTCATTTGAGGGAACCAAGTTTCTCCTGAAACAAACAAACTAAAGGTAATTTTTACTAGTTCAATTGTTTTTGTGTCAGCCATCCAATGAACAGGGCTGAGAGGCCACTCTTGGGAAATTTTATTTATCTGAGAGACAGGTGAAGGGCCTACAGGCTGTAACCTAATTTAGTCAAACACTTCTGGTAGGAAAAAAAGCAGTGACCTATAAATCAGTAATTTTACTGTAATATCTAGAGAAACCAGGTCACTATTTCCAGCCCTAAGTTTGTCCCCTGGTCTCTTAGCATTTAACTATGTCATGAATTTCCTTTTGATAAGGTTTATTAACAAACTTAAAAAAAGAATCAAAAATTTAAGGCAAAACCCACAGTGAAGATCCACAGTGAAAAACAAAAGCACTGGGACAAAATATCTTTGACCAGTATTGTTAAAACAAGCCTGTCAAATGCCAGGAGTTTATCCAGCGGACTTGAGCAGTCCACTTTAGGGAAACAGTCAAATGGCCCATAACACTGTCTTGATTCAAATTCAAGTTCACCAGATATTTCTCAACTGAGAGAGTTCCCAGTGAAGCAGTTGAGGGTTTATGGACTCTTGCTTACATGCGTGCATGCTAAGTTGCTTCAGTAATGGCCAACTCTGTAGGACCCTATGGACTGTAGCCCACCAGGCTCCTCTATCCATGGGATTTTCCAGGCAAGAACACTGGAGTGGGTTGCCATGCCCTCCTCCAGGATGGACTCTTGAGTCAGATCTAAATTCAAACCTAGATTCTCCCATTGACCCACTAGCTGTGCAAACCTTGGGCAAATTACTTAACTATCTGTTTCCGGTCATTTTCTTTGCATGTCCAAGTGGGTTGTTTGTAAAGTTTAAATAAGGTGATTGTTTAAATAAGATTGTAGAGCCATCTGCACCCTTGCAGAGCCCAGCAAGAGCCCCAGAGCCCCAGGCCCTGTTTGCCTGCACATGCTCTCTCAGAGGAGCACTCTGTGGAGAAAGCCAAATGTGTGGTTCCAGGAAAGACTGGCCTCTCTAAGCCACCAAATAGATGAAAAGCTTTTTTTGTTTTATAAACTCCATTTAGAAAATGCATTTTGTTACATGATGAGAGCAAATACCCAATATTTAATTTGCTTCAGTATAATCAGGGGCCAATCCTCTTTCAGTTCATTAAAAATAAAATCCTACTGGAAGACACACTTCTCATCTGTTCCACTTTGAAATTCTCACTCAAACCTGTGTCTATGAGAAATTCAGAATTCTTGTAATATTCCTTAAGTCTATTCAGACCAACATTCAATAATTCACATGAAGAATATTAAACCTTGGTCAAGATTATAACATTTTCAGATCATTTTCTTGACATTTAAAACTTCCAGATTTAAAGATGGAATTGAATTTGTTTGTTTGTTTGTTTTTTTGATAATTGTCTAGTATGTAAGTTCTGTGTTTGTATTTTTTTTCCTGGATAATTGTCTGTGTCTCTTCACTAGTATATAAGTTCTATTCTAAAATCTCACCTGGTACTTAGCAGGAACTTAATAAGTCACGGTTGAGTGAATGGCTGGTGAATGAACCAGTAAGCTTTTTGCCACACCTTTTGCCATCTGGGCTAGAAAATAAGATCTGTACTAGGCTAAGCTTCTTTCATCTAAATACACAGAATATTACATGTAGTTTTTCTTTTCATTAAATTATTTCGAACTCTTCCCTGTTTTTGAATTCTCAAGTTTATCTAGAACTTTTCACATGTATGAACTGTGTACATTTTACCTTGTATGCAGATTTAAATGCATTTCAATGACAATATCCATGTACTATTGACAAATGAATTAGACATGTTTGGTCCTAAGAGATATTCCTGAAGAACAGATGGCTGCTTTCATGGTAGTCTTGGTTTGCCAGTATAGATAATTTAAGGGGCTGTTTAGATCTCACATTCTGTGTGGAATATTTGTCTAATTTTGGTAATAATGCAAAAGAACTTATGGTTGAGGTCTTTCCAACAGTTAATGACATCATTTCTTCCGTATGACAAATCCAATTTTAGTTTTTGTGAAAATATGAGAGAACTACTCTCGCATATGTAGCTTCCTAGGTGGCATAGTGGTAAAGTATCTGCCTGTCAACGTAGGAGATGTAAGAGATGTGGGTTTGATACCTGGGTCAGGACGATTCTCAGGAGTAGGAAATGGCAACACACTCTGGTATTCTTGTCAAGAAAATTCCATGGACAGAGAGGCCCACAGTCCATGGGGTCACAAAGAGTCAGACTTGACTGAGCGAATGAGCGCGCACTCTCACATACAACATGATTTAATAACATTTTACTTTTTTTTTTTTTTAAACTGGAAATGGAACCATTAACCAAAAGTTCAAAAGTGTTTATAAGTGATTTTTGTTCTCTTCTGAAAGGGGACTTGACTGACCTTTTGACCACGTTGCTAGAGGAAAAACTACCTGAAAGGAAAAGATTACCTGCAGACATTTTGGTGAACTCAGCACTCGGAGAAATTTCCTTTGTCTGCTGGCTTTAATGGCACTTTGATGAAGATTAACAAGGAGGAATGGAATTGCTAGTTAAAACACACTTCCATAGACTTTTCAAGCAGGAAAGCCCAGCCTAAGTGGCAGGAGACAGGATGCGCCTGTTTGAACATCATCTTTTGGAAGCACATTTGTCTGCTGGCTTTAATGGCACTTTGATGAAGATTAACAAGGAGGAATGGAATTGCTAGTTAAAACACACTTCCATAGACTTTTCAAGCAGGAAAGCCCAGCCTAAGTGGCAGGAGACAGGATGCGCCTGTTTGAACATCATCTTTTGGAAGCACATCCGGGAGACCTCTGCTTGACCCAGCCTCTGCCACCTTATACTAACAAAACTCCAACCACACCTTGCTCTTTGACCCAGATTAGTTTTCCCTAGAAAGTTATTTTTTATTCACTTTTTTTTTTTTTAACCATTCTTTACCTCAGACTTTTGGTAAATTGTGAGGTAAAAACCTTGCCGACTCATAAAACACACTTCCATAGACTTTTCAAGCAGGAAAGCCCAGCCTAAGTGGCAGGAGACAGGATGCGCCTATTTGAACATCATCTTTTGGAAGCACTTCCGGGAGACCTCTGCCTGACCCAGCCTCTGCCACCTTATACTAACAAAACTCCAACCACACCTTGCTCTTTGACCCAAATTAATTTTCCCTAGAAAGTTCTTATTTTTTATTCACTTTTTTTTTTTTTTAACCATTCTTTACCTCAGACTTTTGGTAAATTGTGAGGTAAAAACCTTGCCGACTCATTCATTCTTCATCAAACAACTACTTATTAAGGACCAATCATGTATCAGGGAAATTCTAGGTTCTCACAGAGTTCATGTACACGTGGAAGACGATGGTTATCAAATAAGCAAATAAGATAATTTCAGTTAGCAGTGACGGTTCTGCACCGAATGGAACAGGAAGATGTCATGGAGAACGTGAGTGGGAGATCTTGAGAGAAAACGGGTTGGGGGAGTGCCATCGGAGCTGAGATGAGATGCAGGAGCAGGACGCGGCAGCCCCATGGAGCTGCGGGCACACGGTGTGCCAGGCAGGCAGAAGGGCGACGGGAGCAGGCACACACAGCCCGGGCGGGAGAGCCGGACCCACGCCGGGAAGGCAAGCAGGCTTACGTGATGGATCCCTGTGAGCAGGCAGGAGGAGGGTGGCAAACTGAGGTCAGAGAAGTAGCAGAGCCGGATCGCAGAATTCTGATTTTAGGTCAAAATGAGAAGCTGGTGAAAGATTTTAGTCCAAGGAGGGACATAATCTGGTCTGTGTCTTCACAGATGGAGCGGCATGCTGTGTGACAAATGGATCTATGTTAGCTTTGTGATTTGGACTGCTATCAACTCATCTAGGAGTTCTCCTCGGGTCAGTGAAAGGGCTGTTATTTTTATTTTCTGTGTTGGGCAAATCCGGATTAGTTTCTCTTTCTCCATATCTTTAGACGTGACCTCCAGAAGCAGCAGGGCCTTCTAGGTGAGAACCTTTCCCATCCCCAGAGGACACTTCCCATCCCCAGAGGAGGGCAGCAGTCCGCTGCCTCATGCTTTCCTAGCAAACATGCTTCCTGTTTGTCTGACCTGGGAAAGCCGTGCTGCAGCTCTGCCAAGACCCAGGGATTTTTGACAGGTCAGCTATACTCAGTTAATCAGAGTGACTGCAGTTTTCTCTGAAAGTAGGAACCAGTTCCATCAGGTTACTGCCCTCATGGCAGAGGCCTGTAACGGAGGCCTAAGACATGGCGAACTGTACGGCTTTCTGTAGTGTGAGGCTTCAGAATGACGACTGAAGGATAAACTACTTGAAGTCTGAACTGCACTAGGCCCTCAATGGATGGGGCGAGACTGTGCCCCAAGACCTCTGTGTCAACTTTATTAACAGTGGCAACAACACTCACCACTTCCTAAACACTGAGTTTTCACCAAGCATTCATCCAACTCAGGTGTTGGCAAACTTTTGTAAAGGACCAGACAGAAAATGTTTTCAGTCTGTGGGCCAGATGGTCTTGTTGCAAGCAGAGCTCAATTCGGCT
>SJYX01018787.1:239027-257197 GCA_006410675.1 Oreotragus oreotragus | reverse complement strand
AAGCAGTGACCATATGAAGCCCTGCTGACTCTAGACTCTGAACAGAAGAGGCACAGGAACTGGTTGAGAGTCCTGAGAAGAGAAGCAGACGAAGGTGCTGGCTCCCACAGAGGCCTGTGTCACCAGCCCCTCACCTGCTTGCTTGACAGCAGGGTGTCACAGTTGCAGCTTCGATGATCAGAGGCAGGTACTTTTAAAGGGGTAAATTTTTAAGCTACTGACAGTTATCTGCACCTAAACCTAACAAAGAACCAAAGGTTTATAACAGCCAGGAGACAGAAGAAAATGCAGAGGAAGAAGAAAAGGCTGTTCAAACTAGCAAGCCAGGGGTTAAAGAGAAAGTCTCTTGAATTCACAGCATTGCAGAGATCCAGCCCTGAGTATGGAGTTTGTGGCTGGAAAGCTTCCTGCCACCTGAAGTGAGTGAAATCCTGTAAAAGAGCAGAGATAGCTCAAGGCACAACGCAACTGGAGAAAGCAGTGCCTGGACGCTGGAACGGGACTTTTACACAGAGAACAGAATACGATCGTCTGGACTTCAGAAGCCTGATACAAAACATGAGGTCATTGAGCTGCTCTTCAAAATGAGCAAATCTCTTAAAGTAGATTTTCTTGCTTCCAAAATTATTTTGTGTTCTTGGGAGGCTTGCTTTCTTATTTTGGTACGATGAGGTTTTCTTTTGATTTTTCAGATGAAAAGAAAATGATAAGTGTATTCAACATTTACAACAAGTCCCAAATTATACATTTTCAAGAGATGGAACTTTCACCCTTGTGTTTCTGCCAGGAGATGATTTCGAGCCGTTAATCCATTAGGATGATACAAAAATCTAATGTCCTCTGCCCCTGTGACCCACAGTGAGAGACATTCAACAACGACAAAAATCTGGCACGACAGATGATGTTTCATAGAGCCCACTGGCAGATTTCAAGGTCATAGATTTCCAAAAGAGGAAAATTTTCTAGAGAGTTTCTATGTAAAGTTTCTTAGTAAGTCTTTTTCCTGTGACAATTTTGAATCACTCATCTTTCCTTTGTGCAGAGCTAAAAGATTAGAATGACGTGCCCACATACCTACCTCTCCAAATCCTTTCAATTAACAAGATCCATATTTTAAAAATAAATAATAGATTTCCAAAAGAGGAAAATTTTCTAGAGAGTTTCTATGTAAAGTTTCTTAGTAAGTCTTTTTCCTGTGACAATTTTGAATCACTCATCTTTCCTTTGTGCAGAGCTAAAAGATTAGAATGACGTGCCCACATACCTACCTCTCCAAATCCTTTCAATTAACAAGATCCATATTTTAAAAATAAATAAAGGAATGCTAGAAAACAAGGACTGCCACTAACAGATGTTTTGAAAATTCCCTGAAAGACAGCAAGAAGTGGGCTGAGAGAGGACACTGTTGGGGAGCTGCTGCAGGCGAGGGTCTGTTCTGGCAAGTACCCCCAAGTCAGAGATGTTGGGTTCCAGATGCAGAGGCATAAGGCTCCCTCACTGTTGGGAGGAGATACCGGTACACACTTTACTGATGACAA
This sequence comes from Oreotragus oreotragus, assembly GCA_006410675.1. Taxonomy (NCBI): domain Eukaryota; kingdom Metazoa; phylum Chordata; class Mammalia; order Artiodactyla; family Bovidae; genus Oreotragus; species Oreotragus oreotragus. Next base: position 255,659 of record SJYX01018787.1, on the reverse strand, counting down.
TGTGGTGGAATGGGTCAACATTTTAAAAGTGCCATGATTTTCAAACCAGAAATTTCATTTCTAGAGAGTTTCCTTAGAAAAATACATATATATGTGCCCAAAGAATACAAAGATATTCATTACGGTAATGATGGCATTATGATATATGCATGTAATAGATACACAGCAGTGGAAAAAAAACTGTTCAGTGTCATGTAAATATCATGTACTAGTATGTACTATCATGTAAAGTGTTCCATGATATTGTGCTGTTTTTTTAAATTTATACGTTTTAAAAAAGTAAAATAACACATAAGCCTAATTCCACTTACGTTAAAATTTTCAATGACTATTTTTCTATCCATAGGTCTATAAATATATATGTGTATATTTATATAAATGGATATATAATTTTCTGGAAGGGTATACATCAAACTGCTAGCTGTGACTATCTTCTTCTATATAATTCTATAGACTTTTGATTCTTAAAACAAATTAGAATATATTCATATATTATATAAAATTTTTTTAGGAAACCAGGTATTTCAAACATCTAAGGCACATATTTAATGAATTGCTAATTAGTAGTTCATTGGTCAAGTAAAGATACAACTCTGCTTATTCTGAGTCTCACAGCTTTTAAAAATTGGTGATAGATGTTACAGTAGGGGTGAGGGGCTGTGACGGTACCCACGAGGCCTCTGTGGGTACCTCCCTGGCTGGGAGGAGCCGGAAGTCCCTTGTTACTGCCCAATGGACACTGCCTGGGGAGGGAGGGCATCTCCTTGTCATTGGATGGTGGTGACTGCCCTGATGCTACCTGGTAAGAAGAGGGGGGTGCCTGTCACTTACCCTGCAGGGTGGAAGGCCAGGTCCCGCATGCTCCCACCTGACATCACAAAGGTGTGGGGCTATTACTGTCTGGCAAGCACAGTGGCTTTTGACCTGGTCTTTTCTGACACCCTCTTCTGACAGTATGCTGGGGGTAGAAGTCTAGGCTCCCCACTCAACCTTTGCTGGGTGTCTGGCTGGAGGAGAGTGGTTCTTATCTAAATGCTTTCTGTCTTACTAGACTGCCCTTTCCCGAGTCCTTTGGTTACAAACAGCAGGCTTTTGCTAGGCTTTATTTGTGTCTGTATCCATTGGCTTTTCTGAGGGGCTAGCTTCTTTAGCTCAAAGTCAGGAATAAAGAAGGCAGAAGGGAAAACCCAGAGAATTAAATACCAAGTTGTTCCATGGAGTCCTTTGGCCGATGCTGGTCTGCCTTCTCTCTCTACCTTTCAGAGTATTTTTATTTTTGTTTTATATAAAATGTCTAGGGTTATTATTTGCACTTGGTGGGAGCAGTAGAGAAAAGTGTGTATACTCTACTCCATCCTTTTAGAAATGGAAGTCTACATTTTCCTTTGAAAATGTTCTCTTGGTCTAAAAAAAAAAAAAAAAAAANCTTTCCAAGATAACCAATATTCCTAACCCAGGGTGTATTACTTTAATCTTTTTCCCATGTTAGTGCAAACATACATAAACAGAAGTATGCACTTTTGTTTCTGTAAAAATGGTTTTCTACTTGTTAAAGACAAGCAAGCTTCACATTGCACTAAAGTTTAGAAATTACTGTGCTACTATTAAAACAGTGAAGGGAACATTAGCAAAGAGAACGGCTGTTCAAAACTACAGACAATACTCTGTGCTTTAATTGCGTGGGAGAAAAACAGAGAAGAAAAGAAAAAGAGAAAGGAAGACAACATCTAGAGATTTTTCTGAGTTTGTATATATATATATATACACACACACACACACATACATATCTGAAGTGATTAAAACAGGTGTAATTTACATACTCTTTTGCACTTGGAACCTGATCCTGGGCCACATGAAAGGGGCTGCCCCGTGAGCGGACTACAGGAAAGATGCCCATAAGTGTCGCTGTGTGAGTGCCCAGGGCCACGCTGGACCAGGCCCTAACAGGAAGTGGGTCTTCCTTCTCTCAGGCATGTGCCTCCCATTGCCACACCCGGGGCCTTGAGAGTCCTGTTTGCTCACAGAGAAAACCCCTCCATCTGCACCACATCCTCATAGCTCAGAACTCTGGCCAACCAGAGGGGGAGTGGGGGGAGCTCTGGCACCTCTGTGTTAGGGAATGAAGCTGAGAAGGCTCAAGAGAGCAGAGCCATGAGACTTCCCTGGTGGTCCAGTGGCTAAGACTCCAATGCAGGGGGCCCAGGTTCTATCGGTAGCTGGGAAACTGGATCCTACAGGCAGCAACCAAGAGCTCACACACCCAAATCAAGAGTTTGCAGGCCACAGGATCTTGAATGCAACCAAGACCTGGTGCAACCAAATAAAGAAATAAAAATTAAAGTCATAAAACACAGAGTCAGGATAAAAGACAGTGGCTCCCTCCCCCTCAGCACATGTGATGGACGTCTTGACACCTACAGTGAAATGCCAACTATCTTTAGAGTCCTGCGGCTTCAGGAAGTGAAGTGAAAGTCACTCAGTCATGTCCAACTCTTTGCGACCCCATGGAAAATACAATTCATGGAATTCTCCAGGCCAGAATACTAGAGTGAGTAATCTTTCCCTTCTTCGGGGGTCTTCCCAACCCAGGGATCGAACCCAGGTCTCCTGCATTGCAGGTGGATTCTTTACCAGCTGAGCTAGAAGCTTCAGGAAAGGAGGCCTATTTTCCAGAGCCCAGGTCTGAGGGGCTCACGTAACATTGCCGGCAGCCTCCTCCGAAGGTTCTCAGCTGTGGACAGGCCGCCCCTCTCCACTCTGAGTGACAGCAGCAGCGCCGGCTCTTCTCCCTTTTTTTTCCCCAAGTCACACGGTCCACTTAACGTCTGGCCAGGAGAACAGGGCTTGAGTGCACACTGTTGGTGCCGTTCAGTCGCTCAGTCGTGTCCGGCTCTTTGCGACCCCATGAATCGCAGCACGCCAGGCCTCCCTGTCCATCACCATCTCCCGGAGTTCACTCAGACTCACGTCCATCGAGTCTGTGATGCCATCCAGCCATCTCATCCTCTGTCGTCCCCTTCTCCTCCTGCCCTCAATCCCTCCCAGCATCAGAGTCTTTTCCAATGAGTCAACTCTTCGCATGAGGTGGCCAAAGTACTGGAGCTTCAGCTTTAGCATCATTCCTTCCAAAGAACTCCCAGGGCTGATCTCCTTCAGAATGGACTGGTTGGATCTCCTTGCAGTCCAAGGGACTCTCAAGAGTCTTCTCCAACACCACAGTTCAAAAGTTAGTCTTCCTGTTTATATAGTGGCTAAAGGCATAGCTTCTATAGCCCGTGTTCCAATCCTGGTTCCAAGCCTTGTGAACTGTGACCTTGAGCAAGTCACTGACCCTTCCTCCTCCTTGATTCACTTCTTTGTAAAATGGATATAATAAATGCATGGCCTGATGTGGAGATTAAGCCAATTAAAACAAGGCCAAAGGCACATGATAAGCACCCCTAAAGTATCAGCTGGTTATTTTTATCTGGTTTTCCCAGACCCAGTGCTTTTCTCAAATGCACACAGAAACTGTGGTACATCGTGAAGATGCAGTAATTCACAGCCTTCTGAGCTTCATCACTCTCCTTCAATAATTTTTGAACAGAGGGAATAAGAAGTTAGACAAGTCAGTGACCACAGTGGAAAGTGCTGGGGAAATGATCTTCTCTGAACAATCCAAGAGTGAGAGGGAAGAGATGGATGGATGGCTGGACAGCTCAATCTAAGTAATGGCCAGGAAAATGAAGTATGCACAGCAAATCACAGTTGTCCTATTGATTAAAAATGATCGGCAAACGGTGTTCTGTTTCATTTAAAGATACTATAGGAAAGTTTCTGAATCAGTATCTTTCATAGCGTCTGTCATATCCTCTGTGACAGAATTCGGGAGGGTGGTGGAAGACGTTCTCCCTTAGGAATGTATAGAGGTGTGATATTCTCTATGTTAGAGATGGAGAAGAAAGGTTCTTCTTCCCTCACTGGGCTGTGGATCAGTGTACTCCTCCTGGTGAAGGAAGTCAATCATTCCATTTCACTGTGTCCATGTTCACTTCCAAATATAGGATAGCCTGAAGACTTCATGTCTCCAGGTCATTTAGTTCAGTTCAATTATGTCGCTCAGTCATGCCCGACTCTTTGTAACTCCATGGACTGCAGCATGCCAGGCTTCCCTGTCCATCAGCAACTCCCAGAGCTTGCTCAAACTCATGTCCATAGAGTTGGTGATGCCATCCAACCATCTGTCATCCCCTACTCCTGCCTTCAGTATCTCCAGGCATCCGGTTCTTCTCCAGTGAGTCAGTTCTTCACATCAGGTGGCCAAAATATGGGAGTTTCAGCTTCATCATCAGTCCTTCTAATGAATATTCAGGGTTGATTTCCTTTAGGATGGACTGGTTTGTTCTTGCCATCCAAGGGACTCTCAAGAGTCTTCTCCAAAACCCAGTTCAAAAACATCAATTCTTCTTTGCTCAGCTTTCTTTTTGGTCCAACTCTCACATCCATACAAGACTACTGGAAAAACCATAGATTTGACTAGATGCACCTTTGTTGGTAAAGTAATGTCTCTGTCTTTTAATATGTTGTCTAAGTTTATCATAACTTTTTCCCAAGGAGCAAGTGTTTTTTAATTTCATGGCTGCAGTCACCATCTGCAGTGATTTTGAAGCCCAAGAAAATAAAGTCTCTCACTATTTCCATTGTCTCCCCATCTATTTGCCATAGGGTGATGGGACTGGATGCCATGGTCTTAGTTTTTTGAATATTGAGTTTTAAGCCAACATTTTCACTCTCTTCTTTCGCCTTCATCAAGAGTCTCTTTAGTTCCTCTTCGCTTTCAGCCATAAGAGTGGTGTCATCTGCATATCTGAGGTTATTGACATTTCTCCCAGCGATCTTGATTCCAGCTTGTGCTTCATCCAGCCCAGCATTTCACACAGTATTCTGCATATAAGTTAAATAAGCACAGTGACAATATATAGCCTTGAGATATTCCTTTCCCAATTTGGAGTCAGCCCATTCTTCCACATCCAGTTCTAACTGTTGCTTCTTAACCTGCATACAGATTTCTCAGGAGGCAGGTAAGGTGGGCCAGTATTCCCATCTCTTTAAGAATTTTCCAGTTTTTTGTGATCCACACAGCCAAAGGCTTTAGCATAGTCAATGAAGCAGAAGTAGATGTTTCTCTAGAATTCTCTTGCTTTTTCTATAATCCAATGGGTGTTGGCAATTTGATCTCTGGTTCCTCTGCCTTTTCTAAACCCAGCTTGAACGTTTGCAAGTTCTCAGTTCGTGTACTGTTGAAGTCTAGCTTGAAGAATTTTGAGTATTACTTTGCTAAGGCAATAGCACCCCACTCCAGTACTCTTGCCTGGAAAATCCCGTGGACAGAGGAGCCTGGTAGGCTGCAGTTCATTGGTTCGAGAAGAGTCAGACACAACTGAGCGACTTCACTTCACTTTTCACTTTCCTGCATTGGAGAAGGAAATGGCAACCCACTCCAGTGTTCTTGCCTGGAGAACCCCAGGGAGGGGGAAGCCTGGTGGGCTGCCATCTCTGGGGTCGCTCAGAGTCGGACACGACTGAAGCGACTTAGCAGCAGCAGCAGCAGGTAAGAGGTCACTTTAGTCCTCTCGAAAAATGACTCAATAAAGAGTAACACTGTTTTCAGTTTTGCATCTCTGGGTGTTGCATTTTTATTTGATTTGATGATATTTCCTCCTCCTTTAAATATAGCCCGGTTAATCGGGTGTACTGTTTGAAGCCAGGCTCAAAATAGGAGCAATTAAATTCATTAGACCTTTGAGGGATAAATTAAAGAAGTACACTTCTTTTTTTTCCCCCCAAGAAATGGTACAACAGTTTGAAACCTGATTCACAGCTATATGCCAATGTTCTCAACATTATAAGATGATGTAGGCACTCAGTTTTACAAAACTATTTATACCTCGCCATTTTGAAGCAAAGAAACTTTTGCTGCTGAAGCAGGGATTTGTATGGATTTGAATAAAGAACAGGAAAGCCCCTGTAGAAACACAGAGTCTCTGTAACAGAAATACTTCATTCTTTAGGAAACGGCCAGCTGGGAACAGACCATAATAACCAAGTTGCCCCCAGTCCTACACTATTTTCCACCTGCAATATGATAACATGGAAGAGGACACAGTGTTTATCATCACTTTTATCCTCAGATGACTTTTCCAAGTATAGGAGATATTAATTAACAGAATTATAAGCTGAGGGTCCATTTTTATCACTGAAAACATATAAACTTCTGAATTTATCTGTATAATAACCTGAATCCTCACTGACCAACCACATTAACGGATGCTGTCCTTTTATTTAGTAAACACTGTTTGCTTTATTCCTTGATAACCTTTTCTTTCATGTATTTCTGTGCCCTTAAAGTCAGACATTCCTCCATTCTCAAACCAAGACACAGTCTCTCAATCACGGGAAAATTCAAGTTTTATTTGTGGTGTCAAGTCCAGGCCCTGATACCCACACAAGGATTCTGGGGTGGAAATAGAAGAGCTGCCTGCCTCACCCTGGTTGGTCTTCTCCACCATGTTCTACATCTCATGCTGAAAAGCAGATTTTTACGATGGAATATGGTAAAAGAGAAACAGAAATAACTAATCTCAGATGGATAAATGAGCCCCAACCAGCTTGGTACATTTGAGGCAACATTTCTCAAAAGGTGGTCCATACATCACCAAACCAGAAGAATCCTCAGGGATTTTACTAAAAATGCATATTACTGGGCACTACCTGATTTATTCATTCACAAATGTTGTGGGTAGAGCCTGGGAATTTTGCACTTTTGACATGCTCCTTGAGTGATTCTGATGCTCACTAAAATTAAGGACTCTCAGAGACACGTGTACCCCAATGTTCATCGAAGCACTGTTTATAATAGCCAGGACATGGAAGCAACCTAGAAGGCAAAACCAATACAATATTGTAAAGTAATTAGCCTCCAATTAAAATAAATTTATATTAAATAAATAAATAAAATGACTGAGACAAAAAAAATTAAGGGCTTTCAGATTTGCTGCAAAAGCTGCTTCTTCTAGACCCCAGATGATTGGGAAGTAGTATTCTGTTTCATTTTAAAACACTATATATATACATACATATACATACACAATGGAATATTACTCAGATATAGAAAAAGAATGAAAATTTGCTCTTTGCAACAATATGGGTGAACTTGGAGGGTATCATGCTGAGTGAAATAAGTCAGATAAAGGCAAATACTGTGTGATATCACTTACATGTGGAATTTAAAAAATAAAACAAACTAGAGAATATAAGAAAAGATAAAAAGTCTCATGAATACAGAGACTAGTAGAGAGGGGGAAGGAGGGGAGGGGAAAGATAGGGGTAGGTGATTAAGAGGTGCAAACTAGTATGCATAAAATAAACAAGCTACAAGGATATATTTGTGCAGCACAAGAAATATAGCCAATATTTTATAATAACTATAATATAACCTTTGAGGATTATGAGTCACGATGTTGTACACCTGAAACTTACAGAATATTGTATATCAACTATGTGTAAGTGTGAAACTGTTACTTGCTCAATCATGTCCAACTCTTTGTGACCCCATGGACTGTAGCCCTCCAGCCTCTTCTGTCCATGGGATTCTCCAAGCAAGAATACTGGAGTGGGTTGCCATGACCTTCTCCAGGGGATCTTCCCAACCCAGGAATCGAACCCGAGTCTCCTGCATTGCAGGCAGATTCTTTCCCATCTGAGCCACCAGGGATAACTCAATATGAAAAAGAAGTGAACTTAATATGAAAAAGAAGTGAACTCAATATAAAAAAGAAGTGGAACCAGAATACATATTGAACATTCTGTAAATTTAACTACTACACCCTGCAGCCCACTCCTGGATCTGGGAGCTCTAAGGCTGCACAGAGTCCAGGAAATGGACAGATGATCATTAGCCAGAGAAACCTCTCTGTGGCCTGGAGGTGCACTGAGTATCAGAGATGCCTCATCACCCTCATGGCGAGTCTACACTCACCATAGGTGATTTACAGAATGGCTTTTGTCTCACGTATGTGAGGAATATGAATAGAGGACAAGACATGTTTTTTTTTTTTTCCCATACATCATTAAGACCATCATCACTAATGTCTTTTCAACAACTATATGAGCTACCATTTACTGACAATGTATACTAGACTCTATACAAGCACTTTTCAGAATTTGCTCTTCATAATGGCACTATGAGGCAAGTGCTATTGTTATATCTACTTCCCAGTTAAGGAGCAAAACCTGAAATTTGTGCACAGCTCTCAAAGCTCATCAGCCGCAAAGGCTGGAATATCTGACTCCGAAGCCTGCTGGCGCCCTCCACCCTGGAACTGATGAAGTGAAGTCCGACTTATGTCGTGATACCTGAGGGGAAGTCAGTGCTGCTATGCATTCAGAGGAAAGCTTCTCTCTCTGTGTATGAAGTGATGGAATCAGGTAGCTCTTCCTGTTGTACATTCTTAGCCCTTCTCTCCTTTCCCAGACAACCCCAAGCCCCTTATTCTATATTCTTCCAAGACATTAAATGTCCATTTAATTTAAGACGAGACATTATCTTGTTGTAGATGAGACTTAGGCTGGGTTTTACATGGATATGGCAGAATTTATACTAACTGGTTTAAGGCACTCCAGTCAGAGCTGCCCGAGTTATCAGTGAACACTTAACTGAGAGTGGACATGGATAATGATACCGAATAAGCTTCATTTCATCTATTAAGACTTCTCGGGGGCACAGGTCTTGAAGCACTAGCCTACCGTGTTCCCCCTTTGCCTGGCAAAGTAATAAAGCCACTCTTCCTTTCTCCTCCAAAAAAAAAGAAAAAGGGCCCAGGAACATTTGGTCCCTTATATTTGGAATATTTGGGCCCTTATAGTTCTCATATAATGGCCCAGGAACATTTGGCCCTCCGTCAACGTATTATACATATTGCAAATCTCACATTAAAAAAATATTAGTCAAATGCTTTAAGCAAGAAACATTAAACTCACCTGCTAAGGAAAAATATTTAAACTTTTTTTTACCCATATATCACCAAACAATGGCACCCCACTCCAGTACTCTTGCCTGGAAAATCCCATGGACAGAGGAGCCTGGTAGACTGCAGTCCATGGGGTCGTGAAGACTGAGCGACTTCACTTTCACTTTTCACTTTCATGCATTGGAGAAGGAAATGCAACCCACTCCAGTGTTCTTGCCTAGAGAATCCCAAGGACGGGGGAGCCTGGTGGGCTGCCGTCTGTGGGGTCGCACAGAGTCAAACACAACTGAAGTGACTTAGCAGCAGCAGCAGCACCAAACAACTGTTGGGAGATAATTTTCCACAGGGTCTCTTGAATTTCTGCAAGTTTTGTGTATAGAGGCACAGGCTGCTTCTGTTCTGAGACACCTTTTCAAGGATGTTTATACAAAGAACAGCTTTGGAATATAGAGATTTGCTTTTTTCTATCAGTTATTATGAGATATTAAATTTCTATGCTGATACATTAATTCATTTCTCTTTTTAGTTATGTCCATTTTTGTTTTGGGTAATTCGAAGTACAATTGTATTATTAGCTGAATTCAAATTTAGAATTTGCTTTGTTTCTTTGGTGAAATGGCCCTTTATCATTTTGATATAGTCTTTTGTATTAATCTGAGTCCAATCAGTGGCTTAACAGTAGAAGCTTAATAATGTTAATAGACAATAAAGAATTACTATACCCTAATAAGAGTGACTATAAAGTATAAGGAAACTCTAGGTGGCATCCTATTTGAGAATTTGAGAGATTTGGAGAGATTATTTGAGGTTGAGAGAATTCTCCAGAAAGGACAAACACAGGAGTCCAGACCTTGTGGGAGGTGTAACTCAGACCACTGGATGGTAGAGAGGTTCACTGGTTTTCCCAGCCTGGAGCCGGTCTGTAGTTACTGGGTAAGCAGGAAGCAATGCTATGGAGTACAGGTGAAGGCATAGGAGCAGCAACTGGGGATGAGAGTGTGCAGAGGGCACAGGGCCTGGAAGGGAGCCCCGAGGCGAGCTCTGGGTGGCCTGCAGAGGAAGTGATTGTGCCAGTGTTGGTAGGAGGCCTTGGAAGAACTGGTTTCCACATTGAGAAGATCACAGGGAGGTTATCACCTACATTTCTGTGGATCAGAAAAGGCAACATAATTTTACCTTTTGGTAATTATTTTCTTTTCCTGGAGAAGGAAATGGCAACCCACTCCAGCATCCTTGCCTGGAGAATCCCATGGACAGAGGAGCCTGGCAGGCCATGTGCTTACAGAGAGCTGGACACAACTGATGTGCCTGAGCACAATTGTTTTCCTTTAGCACTTTGAAGATGCCATTACGCTGCCTTCNGAGAAGGAAATGGCAACCCACTCCAGCATCCTTGCCTGGAGAATCCCATGGACAGAGGAGCCTGGCAGGCCATGTGCTTACAGAGAGCTGGACACAACTGATGTGCCTGAGCACAATTGTTTTCCTTTAGCACTTTGAAGATGCCATTACGCTGCCTTCCGGTGACCGCCACCGTCCCTCTTCTGCCACATCTTCCAACGTGACCTAATTTGTCAGTCTTATTGGTATTCTTTTGAAGGAAGTGCCTATTTTCCTAGCTTCCTTTTCCTCCTCTCCTTCCCCTCCCCCTCCCTTTCTTCCTTCCCTCCTCCTTCTTTAAGGCATTCTCTCTGTCACCTTCAGCAGTGTTACAATGATGTGCCTCACTGTGCTTTGCTTTGTATTTACCCCTTCAGGGTGGTGGCTCAGACGGTAAAGAATCAGCCTGCACTGCAGCAGACCTGGGTTCGATCTATGGGTCAGGAAGATCCTCTGGAGAAGGGCATGGAAACCCACTCCAGGACTCTTGCTGGAGGATCCCATGGACAGGGGAGACTGGCGGGCTACAGTCCATGGGGTTGCAAAGAGTTGGACGAGACTGAGCGACTCACACTAACCCTTCAGACACTTGGAAAGCTGATTGAATTCGTGGCAAGGTTTCTTTTGAATGACTTTTGAAGATGCTTGGCCATTATTTTTAGCCTATTTCTTCTTTTTTCCCCTAGAAGTCCCACTGTACTCATGTTAGATCTTTTTAGCATATTGCATCTGTATCTTCATCATGTCTCATATGTTTAATCTGGCTTTTTAAAAAGGTATTGATTAATATAGAGTTTGTGCCTGATAATTTCAATAAGTGGGTCATCTAAAGGTATCGTTCTACTTTCTATTTCTTTTCTTTTGGTCCTCCTTCTTGGTATGCCCGGGATTTTTTTAAAAAGGAAATGCTGGGTTTGAAAAATTGTGGAGGCTTTGAAGAATCCCATCTGTCTCCAGAGAAGCATTTACACTATTCTCTGTGGCTTTGGGAAAACAGAAGTGAGTAAAACAGATAAAATTTCTGCCTTCATGGAGTTTATATGCAGTGGGGACAATAGATAATAACGTGAAAAATCAATAATAAAGTAAACAGTGATAAAGACTACAAAGTAAAAGTAAAGGGATATTGGGAGTTCGTGTACACCCGTGGCAGATTCATGTCAATGTATGCCAAAACCAATAGAGTACTGTAAAGTAAAATAAAATGGAAGCTCTAAAAAAATAAATAAAAAATTAAAAAAAAGTATTTAATAAAAAAAAAAAAAGTAAAGGGATAGAGGTTAAAGAGTGGTACATTTAGACAGGGTGATCAGAAGGTGACATTCTAGCTAAGGTTATATAAAATGATGGGGAGAGATGTGAAAATATTTACAGAAAAGGTGATCCAAGCACAGGGAAAAACAAATACAAAGGCCCTAAGGCAGTGGAGTGGTTGACTTGTTAAAGGAATAGGCAGGAAGCCAGTGCAGTTGCAGTGGAGTGATCAGTGGGGAAAGTGGCAGAAGACGTTGCTTGAGAAGGCAGTAGAGGCTGTACACTGGAACCTCGAAACCCAGAGGAAGGACTCTGGACTTTATTCTTTGTACGGCAGATAGTCACTGAAGGATCTTCAGGAAAGAGATGATGTGATCTTGTTTAGACATTAAAAGGAACATTCTGCCTGATGTGTCTGGAATAGACTGCAGCAGGGCAAGAGAGTCAGCAGGGGGACCAGCTGGTGGGGGGGAGGGGGTCAGAATTGTAGGCTTCTATGGCCACCTGATGCAAAGAGCTGACTCATTGGAAAAGACCCTGATGCTGGCAAACATTGAGGATAGGAGGAGAAAAGAGCGACAGAGGGTGAGATGGTTGGACGGCATCATCGACTCAATGGGCAGGAGTCTGAGCAATCTCTGGGAGATAGTGAAGGACAGGGAATCCTGGCGTGCTGCAGTCCATGGGGCCGCAAAGAGTCAGACACCACTGAGTGACTCAGCGACAACAATAAATACCAGAGCTGACGGTTGCTTGGTCTGGAGAAGTAGCGGTGGATGTCAAGAGATGCAGCTGGGTTTGGAAATGTATTTTTCAAGATAGAGGCAGCAGATTCCAATGATGGTTTTGATATAAATTCTGCAGAAGTGGATTTCCTGCCACTTGCACAGACCATCCGAAATACTCATATTTGCACCTGGCTATATTGCCTTTCTCTTGAAGAGAACCCATCACCAATTTATGAGATTCATTTCCACAAAACATGACTCTGTCCCTGGGGTCTGAGAGAAAAAGAAAGTAAAAAATGGTAGCTCTTAGGTTTGGGCCAGACTGACAAGTGGAATGGTAGCCACATTTCTGAGCCACGGTACCTGGGAAAAGGAGATACGTGGAGCAGATCTAAAAATTCTATTGTACACACAATAAATAAAGTTCAAACTCCTCACACAGACGTTCAAGACCTCACCCTACCCACAAAGGCTCTTCTCCCCTGCCAATTAGGCTTGTGCTTGTGAGACGTCTCAGGTTACAATGCCCTTTCCTGCTCTTTCTTTTTTCTTTTTTGGTGGTGGGGGTGGGGAGTTTTACTCATTCTGCAAGTGAAAGTTGCTCAGTCGTGTCCGACTCTTTGCGACCCTATGGACTACTGTAGCCTGCCAGGCTCCCCTGTCCACGGAATTCTCCAGGCAAGAATACTGGAGTGGGCAGCCATTCCCTTCCCCAGGGGATCTTCCCAACCCAGAGACTGAACCCAGGTCTCCCACACTGTATGTGGATTCTTAACCTTCTGAGCCACCAGGGAAACCTGCAAGGTTCAATATAAATAGAAGTAAATCAAAGATTTTCTGTAAGAGTTGACTTTCTCTTCCAAGTTCCAGGAATGGAAAATTGAAAGTCCATAGCAGGTCCTGAGTAATCTTTAAATTCAATATGAATGTTTTAAACTGAATAAACATTCTCTGTTTGCCTGGTCACCCCTACTGCTTTGGTCACAATCACTCATCTGTATTTCTTGGCCATCTGAGTTTGTGAAGCCTGACCTTTCAAAATCACTTTGCTTGCATCACTTCCATAGCTGTTACACACTGGGTACTTTATAAATATTTAACAAATTAATGAAGACATAAGTGCAGTATTTCCATACATATACACTTGTCACCAGCAGCAATCTGTCATAAAATGTCCTATACAATTTCATAGTAATCTGTTTTTATTATTTTCATTTTTTGCCCTTTTTCTCTGTTGCTACATTTTTTTTCTCTTATGAAAAATTTAACCCTGCAGGAATAGAATGCAAGGATAGAGGAAAAGACTATTATCCAAACTGACTTTTGATTTTATTTGACCTGATTTCAAGCTCTTTCAGTTTGTTTTGTGATGAAGCAAATATTTCACACTAATGCTGCCAGAATAAAAGATAAACTTTACTTTTTCCTAGGCTGAGGCTATGTGAAATAGGACAGTTGAATTTTAATTAAAAAATGAAGGATTAAATAAATACTTAAATCATGAAATATTTGAACAGTTTTATTAGTAAAATCCACTCCTAAATCCAATCCTTAGGTCAGCCCTTAGGGAACAAGAATAAAGTGGATCCACCCTTAATGAGAATAATGTTTTAAAACCTATTTGCAGTTTACAAATACAAAAAGGCAGCACAGCCCGCAGGCAGGGCAGCTTCCATAGAGAAAAACGGAGGCAAAACCAGATGACTCATTGTTTGTTTGACTTAACAGCTGTAATACATATCCTTGCCAGTTTGTTTTGTTCCCACTTAATCCCCAACTTCTCATCTTCTTTCTAATGAAAAATCAGCTTTGAAAAGCTGCTCACCAAATTGCCTTCAGGGAGTCAAAATTTCATAATGTAGCCCTGACTGACGAAATCCTCTGCTGGATCTTGTTAAATTACCCCTGAGAAGCAGTCAGTGGAGAGAGAAGGGAAAAAAATGCACCGGAATATTAAGTGACATGACAGACCGTTCCTGCTCAGTAATGTTATAAAATCAGTTAGGCTATGACAATCAAGCTTCGATTTTCTTCTCATTTCTCTGTTTAGAAATTCTCTCCAAAGAAGTGTTTTGAAGTACCGAGATGAAAAACATTATGCAAACTCAAGGTATTCAACTCCTCTGTGGTCTGTGCATACCGCAAAAGGATCTTTACTTCATAGAAGACAGGAGGATCCTTCTAACCCTAGATACCCCATCTGGATCTCTGACTGGGTCATGGCTGCTCCTTTCATAGTCTCTGGGCTCGCTGCTGCTCGGAGCCACGACCAAGGAAGGGCACAGAGGCCCCATCTGTCTCTACCCCATGGTTCTGACACTGCCTGTAACTCTGTCAGAAGACTCACGGTCCTGTACCCGTCTTTGGAGCTCTCATTCCAGGCACTGAAATCGAAGACAGATATGTCAAAAGAATCTTTTCATTTACTTCATGGAAAAGGGCAAGGCAGTGGCGAAGCTCAGCCTTCTGCAGAAGGGAGGGGCCTCTTCCCACCAGAAGGCTGCCACATTGGGCAGGGAGGAGGCAACAGGAAAGGTGCTCCTCCATGAGGTTCACCTGGTTCTCCTCCCCAAGCAGACACACGACCACAGCGACCACGGCCCAGGGCGCCCACACAGTGTTGTCAAGGGGGAAGACATCTGCCCTTCTAGTTCGCAGAGCAGAACTAGAGTCCAGGGATGGGGGCGGGGTGGAATTGACCACATCGTCTTTTCCTGCTAACACTGGGCCACTGGGATGCTCCTCAGCAGCAATTTCTGCATCTCTGAAGGGGAGCCCTGGGTACTGAGGAGGGGTTTTCTCTCCTTCACACTCAGGACGCCACACTGCTCCTTCCTTCCCAAGGTGAAAAAAGAACTTCATGTGTGTGTGTACATGTATGTATACACATATACATATATATGCACATTATATTTTGAAATGTATAATGTATATTGGACATTGGATATATATATCAAACACGATATGTATTGTAGCAATATGTTATATGTGCACACATACATACATGTGTCTATGTTTGTTTACTTAGCAGTTCCCAGTTTGCATTCCTGTTCATAGCCAGAGAAATAATGAACCTTCTTTTCTTTAACAGACAATAGGGGGCTCAAATAAAACAAAGCTGATGATTTACCAAGATCTAACTCACCCTTTCACAAGCAGAGTTCTATGAGAGAATTATTCTCTACTGCTCTAAAACATGCATTATATGTAATGAAAGAATTCTGCTCTATGCATATACAATGGTGCTAGTAATGAATTATCTCATCTCTATGCATACAGAATGGTACTAGCTATATGTCATTTTCAGTACCACTCTTGGGAGAATTTAGAAATAGTTACATAATCTTCTGTGTCCTGTCCTCCACCAAACGTCTTGGTCCTGCCTTTCTCTGCTTAGAGGGTAGAAAAAGTAAGCAGTAGGAGTGGAAAGATGCAAAAGAAAGAACCATCCCTCTGCACTGCTGAAGCTGACTTGGCAATTTCCTCCTCTCTCTTCTGCCTCCGCCCTCCCCCGTCCAAAGGGTGGGAAGGCGTTTGCTCAGACAAGGAGGCAATAGAATGGAGGTGCCGTTGCAACATCTGCAAGCACGTTTTGGATGCATTCCAACCTGGCTGAAAGTGAAGTGTGTCAGACTCACTCACTCACTTAGGGAGAGACTTAAAACCATCCATTTATATAGCGATATAAAGTGTACTTCACTTTATAACATGTGCAAATGCTGCCTATGTAATCAAAACAATCTAATAACAGAGATCTGAAGAACTGCTTTAAAGTCTGATATACTATTGATGCTTCAACGGAAGAATGTTCTCTTCACTTATGCCCCTCTCAGCAGCCCTGTCTTGTCTGACTGGTGGCTGAGAGGACTGACCTCATGTTTGTCACTAGTAAAGAACTCATTCCTTCAACGTGGATTATGCAGCTACTGTGCCAGGTACTAGGGACTAAATAGACGGTATAAATAATGGTAGCTTAAAAATAATTATGCTAATAAGAGAACATACACAGCTGTGGATTACCTCCCTAGAATTCATTTTGCTTCCTCCAACAACAGCTCAATGGTTGAAGCATTAAATCCAGTCTTGTCTGAAATCAGCACAGCCCCTGGGCCTTTGATCTTCCTGCGCGAATAAATGTACTTTGAAAGTTAGTCAAAGTTAAGTCACTCAGTCGTGTCCGACTCTGTGACCCCGTGGACTGTAGCCCACCAGGGTCCTCCGCCCATGGGATTCTTCTCCAGGCAAGAATACTGGAGTGGGTT
>SJYX01018787.1:219046-238933 GCA_006410675.1 Oreotragus oreotragus | reverse complement strand
TACATATATATGCACATTATATTTTGAAATGTATAATGTATATTGGACATTGGATATATATATCAAACACGATATGTATTGTAGCAATATGTTATATGTGCACACATACATACATGTGTCTATGTTTGTTTACTTAGCAGTTCCCAGTTTGCATTCCTGTTCATAGCCAGAGAAATAATGAACCTTCTTTTCTTTAACAGACAATAGGGGGCTCAAATAAAACAAAGCTGATGATTTACCAAGATCTAACTCACCCTTTCACAAGCAGAGTTCTATGAGAGAATTATTCTCTACTGCTCTAAAACATGCATTATATGTAATGAAAGAATTCTGCTCTATGCATGTACAATGGTGCTAGTAATGAATTATCTCATCTCTATGCATACAGAATGGTACTAGCTATATGTCATTTTCAGTACCACTCTTGGGAGAATTTAGAAATAGTTACATAATCTTCTGTGTCCTGTCCTCCACCAAACGTCTTGGTCCTGCCTTTCTCTGCTTAGAGGGTAGAAAAAGTAAGCAGTAGGAGTGGAAAGATGCAAAAGAAAGAACCATCCCTCTGCACTGCTGAAGCTGACTTGGCAATTTCCTCCTCTCTCTTCTGCCTCCGCCCTCCCCCGTCCAAAGGGTGGGAAGGCGTTTGCTCAGACAAGGAGGCAATAGAATGGAGGTGCCGTTGCAACATCTGCAAGCACGTTTTGGATGCATTCCAACCTGGCTGAAAGTGAAGTGTGTCAGACTCACTCACTCACTTAGGGAGAGACTTAAAACCATCCATTTATATAGCGATATAAAGTGTACTTCACTTTATAACATGTGCAAATGCTGCCTATGTAATCAAAACAATCTAATAACAGAGATCTGAAGAACTGCTTTAAAGTCTGATATACTATTGATGCTTCAACGGAAGAATGTTCTCTTCACTTATGCCCCTCTCAGCAGCCCTGTCTTGTCTGACTGGTGGCTGAGAGGACTGACCTCATGTTTGTCACTAGTAAAGAACTCATTCCTTCAACGTGGATTATGCAGCTACTGTGCCAGGTACTAGGGACTAAATAGACGGTATAAATAATGGTAGCTTAAAAATAATTATGCTAATAAGAGAACATACACAGCTGTGGATTACCTCCCTAGAATTCATTTTGCTTCCTCCAACAACAGCTCAATGGTTGAAGCATTAAATCCAGTCTTGTCTGAAATCAGCACAGCCCCTGGGCCTTTGATCTTCCTGCGCGAATAAATGTACTTTGAAAGTTAGTCAAAGTTAAGTCACTCAGTCGTGTCCGACTCTGTGACCCCGTGGACTGTAGCCCACCAGGGTCCTCCGCCCATGGGATTCTTCTCCAGGCAAGAATACTGGAGTGGGTTGCCATTTCCTTCTCCAGCGGATCTTTCCAACCCAGGGATTGAACCCAGGTCTCCCGCATTGCGAGAAGACGCTTTAACCTCTGAGCCACCAGGCAAGTACTTTATTAGTACTAAATGTACAGGCGGCTGCGACCGGCGCGCTAAGTGCAGGCGGCTGCCACCGGCCCGCTAAGCGCAGGCGGCTGCCACCGGCGCGCTAAGCGCGGCTGAGAGGAGCTACCCCATATCCGAGGTCAGAGGCAGAAGCTGGGAGGAGCCCATGTCGGAAGGCGGTGGCCAAGAGGAGTTACCCCACGACCAAGGTCAGGGGCAGTGGCAGAGAGTGCCAGGCTGCGATGGCGCAGGAATGGCCGAGAGGAGCCACCCCACGTTCGAGGTCAGGGGTGACGGCCGAGAGGAGCCACCCCATGTCCAAGGAGCGGTGGCTGCGTGGGCGTAGGAGGGCCTAGAGGAGCCATCCCACGCTGAAGGTCAGGAAGGGCAGCGGTGAGGAGATACCCCTCATCCAAGGTAAGGAGCAACGGCTGTGCTTTTCTGGAGCAGCCGTGAAGAGATACCCCATGCCCAAGGTAAGAGAAACCCAAGTAAGGTGGTAACTGTTGCAAGAGGGCATCAGAGGGCAGACACACTGAAACCATACTCGCAGAAAACTAGTCAATCTAATCACACTAGGACCACAGCCTTGTCTAACTCAGTGAAACTAAGCCATGCCCATGGGGTCACCCAAGATCGGCGGGTCATGGTGGAGAGGTCTGACAGAATGTGGTCCACTGGAGAAGGGAATGGCAAACCACTTCAGTATTCTTGCCTTTAGAACCCC
The DNA here is from genome assembly GCA_006410675.1 of Oreotragus oreotragus. Lineage (NCBI taxonomy): Eukaryota > Metazoa > Chordata > Mammalia > Artiodactyla > Bovidae > Oreotragus > Oreotragus oreotragus. The sequence continues at coordinate 236,742 of SJYX01018787.1, read as the reverse complement.
ATGAACAGTATGAAACGGCAAAATGATAGGATACTGAAAGAAGAACTCCCCAAGTCAGCAGGTTCCCAATATGCTACTGGAGATCAATGGAGAAATAACTCCAGAAAGAATGAAGGGATGGAGCCAAAGCAAAAACAATACCCAGTTGTGCATGTGACTGGTGATAGAAGCAAGGTCTAATGCTGTAAAGAGCAGTACTGCATAGGAATCTGGAATGTCAGATCCATGAATCAAGGTAAATTGGAAGTGGTCAAACAAGAGATGGCAAGAGTGAATGTCGACATTCTAGGAATCAGGGAACTAAAATGGACTGGAATGGGTGAATTTAACTCAGATGACCATTATATCTACTACTGTGGGCAGGAATCCCTCAGAAGAAATGGAGTAGCCATCATGGTCAACAAAAGAGTCCGAAATGCAGTACTTGGATGCAATCTCAAAAACGACAGAATGATCTCTGTTCGTTTCCAAGGCAAACCATTCAATATCACAGTTATCCAAGTCTATGCCCCAACCAGTAATGCTGAAGAAGCTGAAGTTGAACGGTTTTATGAAGACCTACAAGACCTTGTAGAACTAACACCCAAAAAAGATGTCCTTTTCATTATAGGGGACTGGAATGCTAAAGTAGGAAGTCAAGAAACACCTGGAGTAACAGGCAAATTTGGCCTTGGAATGCGGAATGAAGCAGGGCAAAGACTAATAGAGTTTTGCCAAGAAAATGCACTGGTCATAGCAAACACCCTCTTCCAGCAACACAAGAGAAGACTCTACACATGGACATCACCAGATGGTCAACACCGAAATCAGATTGATTATATTCTTTGCAGCCAAAGATGGAGAAGCTCTATACAGTCAACAAAAACAAGACCAGGAGCTGACTGTGGCTCAGATCATGAACTCCTTATTTCCAAATTCAGACTTAAATTGAAGAAAGTAGGGAAAACCGCTAGACCATTCAGGTATGACCTAAATCAAATCCCTTATGATTATACAGTGGAAGTGAGAAATAGATTTAAGGGCCTAGATCTGATAGACAGAGTTCCTGATGAACTATGGAATGAGGTTCGTGACATTGTACAGGAGACAGGGATCAAGACCATCCCCATGGAAAAGAAATGCAAAAAAGCAAAATGGCTGTCTGGAGAAGCCTTACAAATAGCACTGAAAAGAAGAGAGGCGAAAAGCAAAGGAGAAAAGAAAAGATATAAGCATCTGAATGCAGAGTTCCAAAGAATAGCAAGAAGAGATAAGAAAGCCTTCTTCAGCAATCAATGCAAAGAGATAGAGGAAAACAACAGAATGGGAAAGACTAGAGATCTCTTCAAGAGAATTGGAGATACCAAGGGAACATTTCATGCAAAGATGGGCTCGATAAAGGATAGAAATGGTATGGACCTAACAGAAGCAGAAGATATTAAGAAGAGGTGGCAAGAATACACAGAAGAACTGTACAGAAAAGATCTTCACGACCCAGATAATCATGAGGATGTGATCACTAATCTAGAGCCAGACATCTTGGAATGTGAAGTCAAGTGGGCCTTAGAAAGCATCACTAAGAACAAAGCTAGTGGAGGTGATGGAATTCCAGTTGAGCTGTTTCAAATCCTGGAAGATGATGCTGTGAAAGTGCTGCACTCAATATGCCAGCAAATTTGGAAAACTCAGCAGTGGCCACAGGACTGGAAAAGGTCAGTTTTCATTCCAATTCCAAAGAAAGGCAATGCCAAAGAATGCTCAAACTACCGCACAATTGCACTCATCTCACACGCTAGTAAAGTAATGCTCAAAATTCTCCAAGCCAGGCTTCAGCAATATGTGAACCGTGAACTCCCTGATGTTCAAGCTGGTTTTAGAACAGGCAGAGGAACCAGAGATCAAATTGCCAACATCCGCTGGATCATGGAAAAAGCAAGAGAGTTCCAGAAAAACATCTATTTCTGCTTTATTGACTATGCCAAAGCCTTTGACTGTGTGGATCACAATAAACTGTGGAAAATTCTGAAAGAGATGGGAATACCAGACCACCTAACCTGCCTCTTGAGAAATCTGTATGCAGGTCAGGAAGCAACAGTTAGAACTGGACATGGAACAACAGACTGGTTCCAAATAGGAAAAGGAGTACGTCAAGGCTGTATATTGTCTCCCTGCTTATTTAACTTATATGCAGAGTACATCATGAGAAACGCTGGACTGGAAGAAACACAAGCTGGAATCAAGATTGCCGGGAGAAATATCAATAACCTCAGATATGCAGATGACACCACCCTTATGGCAGAAAGTGAAGAGGAGCTAAAAAGCCTCTTGATGAAAGTGAAAGAGGAGAGTGAAAAAGTTGGCTTAAAGCTCAACATTCAGAAAACGAAGATCATGGCATCCGGTCCCATCACTTCATGGGAAATAGATGGGGAAACAGTGGAAACAGTGTCAGACTTTATTTTTTGGGGCTCCAAAATCACTGCAGATGGTGACTGCAGCCATGAAATTAAAAGACGCTTACTCCTTGGAAGAAAAGTTATGACCAACCTGGATAGTATATTCAAAAGCAGAGACATTACTTTGCCGACTAAGGTCCGTCTAGTCAAGGCTATGGTTTTTCCTGTGGTCATGTATGGATGTGAGAGTTGGACTGTGAAGAAGGCTGAGCGCCGAAGAATTGATGCTTTTGAACTGTGGTGTTGGAGAAGACTCTTGAGAGTCCCTTGGACTGCAAGGAGATCCAACCAGTCCATTCTGAAGGAGATCAGCCCTGGGATTTCTTTGGAAGGAATGATGCTAAAGCTGAAACTCCAGTACTTTGGCCACCTCATGCGAAGAGTTGACTCATTGGAAAAGACTCTGATGCTGGGAGGGATTGGGGGCAGGAGGAGAAGGGGACGACAGAGGATGAGATGGCTGGATGGCATCACTGACTCGATGGACATGAATCTGAGTGAACTCCGGGAATTGGTGATGGACAGGGAGGCTTGGCGTGCTGGGATTCATGGGGTCGCAAAGAGTCGGACACGACTGAGCGACTGAACTGAACTGAAATATACTTAGTCACTCAGTTGCGTCTCACTCTGCCACCCCATGCGCTGTGGCTCTCCAGGCTCCTCTCTCCATGGGGATTCTCCAGGCAATAGTACTGGAGTGGGTTGCCATGCCCTCCTCCAGAGGATCTTCCCAACCCAGGAGTGAACCCAGGTCTTCTGCATTATAGGCTTATTCTTTACTGTCTGAGCTACCAGGGAAGTCCAAGAATACTGGAGTGGGTGGCCTATCCCTTCTCAAGGGGATCTTCCTGATCTGGGAATTGAACCAGGGTCTCCTGCATTACAGGCAGATTCTTTACCAGCTGAGCTACCAGGGAAGCCCTCAGCCAAAGTAAGTTTGGTCTTAATTGAAACCAAGAAACAACCAACTCATGCAAAGGATGGTGCTGATAATAATAAAAAGGCAAAGATAATGGGGAAAACAACCACTGGTTCAAAACTGGGAAAGGAGTACATCAGGGCTGTATATTGTCACCATTCTTATTTAACTATACACAGAGTACATCATGAGAAATCCCAGGCTGCATGAAGCACAAGCTGGAATCAAGATCGCTGGGAGAAGTACCAATAACCTCGGATATGCAGAAGATACCACCCTTAGAGCAGAAAGTGAAGAGGAACTAAAGAGCCTCTTGATAAAAGTGAAATAGAGTGAAAAAGCTGGCGTAAAACTCAAAATTTGAAAAACTAAGATCATGGCATCTGCTCCCATCACTTCATGGCAAACACATAGGGAAACAATGGAAACAGTGACAGACTTTATTTTCTTGAGCTTCAATTTCACTCCAGATGGTGACTGCAGCCATGAAATTAAAAGACGTTTGCTCCTTGGAAGGAAAGCTATGGCCAACCTAGACAGTACATTAAAAAACAGAGACATCACTTGCTGACAAAGTTTCGTATAGTCAAAGCTATGGTTTTTCCAATGGTCATGTATGAATGTAAGAGTTGGACCATAAACCAGGCTGAGCACTGAAGAACTGATGTTTTCAAACTGTGCTGCTAGAGAAGACTCTTGAGAGTCCCTTGCAAGGAGATCCAACCAGTCAATCCTAAAGGAAATCAACCCTGAATATTCATTAGAAGGACTGATGCTGCAGCTGAAGCTCCAATACTTTGCGCACCTGATGCACAGATATGACTCACTGGAAAAGGTCCTGATGCTGGGAAAGACTGAAGGCAGGAGAAAAGGATAACAGAGGACAAGATGGTTGGATGGCATCACTGAGTCGATGGACATGAGTTTGGGCAAACTCCAAGAGTTGGTGATGGACAGGGAAGCCTGTTGAGTGACTGAACAACGATAGGAAAAAGCCCATGAAAACTTTACATGAAGGGGAACATAATATTAGACCTTAAGACTCCAAGGGTCTTGTAGGAACCTTGCTATATATAACCTTGACAGAAGCAAAGCAGAAATTAGTGAACAAAGATCCAGAGAAATATCACTGAGAACTTTTGGCTCATTCTGTTAATCAAATGGAAAGAACCTTAGTCCCAGTGAGGTACATGAAACAGAAACTATACATCAGACCTTAAACCCCTAATGCTCCAGAACAGCAGGACACTTTCCTAGTCAAGCTTAGAAAAGCCCCAGGATGAATAAACTAGTCTTTTTTAAAAGCTAGACTCAGAAGCTTTGTGCAACCAATAGAGGTATTTCTGTTGTTTTTAAGTTGCTAAATCATGTCTGACTCTTTGCAATCCCATGAACTGCAGCACGCCAGGCTTCCCTGTCCTTCACTATCTCCCAGAGTTTGCTCAAACTCATGTCCATTGAGTCAGTGATGCCATCCAACTATCTCATCCTCTTTCACCCCCTTCTCCTCCTCTCTTCAATCTTTCTTAGCATCAGGATCTTTTCCGATGAGTTGGCTCTTCACATTAGGTGGCCAAAGTATTGGAACTTCAGCTTCAGCATCAGTCCTTTCAATGAATATTCAGGACTGATTTCCTTTAGGATGACAGGTTTGATCTTGCTGTCCAAGGGACTCTCAAGAGTCTTTTCCAACACCACAATTCGAAAACATCAATTCTTTGCCACTCAGCTTTCTTTATGATGCAACTCTCACATCCACACATGACTACTAGAAGAACCGTAGCTTTGACTGTATGAACCTTTATTTCTGTTAGGTACTTGCTACTAAGAGTGTATGTTGCCCAAGCAATGATGTCAAAATAGTAAGTAAATAAGAAAAACTATCTTTAAGAGTCAGATGCATTAGAGATCAGAGACAGTACATGCTTTATTATATATCCCTGAAGCATAGCCACAAGGAGAGACAGCTTAGTGTGAAGGTAAACAGACTATTTGAGCAGCGTTATTGTAAATCAAGCTGTGTTTAGACATGTGCTCAGTTTCTGACCATCAGAATGAAATTCAGAAGTGCTGTCCCTCTTCCTTAATGGCACACTCATATATCAGGTACCTCAGGAAAATGCTTGCTGCTCAGCAGTTTACTTATTATCTTTTTCATTTACTGTTTTTTTTTTTTTCACTCAATTCCAAAGCTTTACTAGCTAGAAGACTACTGACCAATTTCTTCACCTGATAGATTTTCCCAAGTAATGAAAAAAGTTAATAACTGTAAGAGAACTTCTCTCTTAAATTCTGAAATTCTAAAAGGTCTCCAAATTACACCGTATTATTTGCCATAAAATAAAGACCAGTAATTCTTGTGAAGTGGATGGCAGGGGGTAGGCTCTCTCCACTGAGAAGTTAATACTTTTCTTTAAAGATGATACTACTGTACATTTTCTGCATTATTCACAGCTAATATTACCCCCTTGGGCTTCCCTGGTGGCTCAGATGGTAAATAATCCATTTGCAATGTAGGAGACCTAGGTTTGACCCCTGGGTTGAGAAGATTCCCTGGAGGAGGGCATGGCAACCCACTCCAGTGTTCTTGTCTGGACAATCCCCATGGACAGAGGAGCCTGGCAGGCTAGAGTTCACAGGGTCACAAAGAGTTGTACACGACTGAGGGACTAAACACAGCACAGCGTTACCCCTTAAGAACGAGTGCTTTACCTTTTAAAAACCACATTGCTGATACAAACAGCTCATGCACCTCAATATCAAAGAAACATAACCCAATTACAAATGGGCAGAAGACCTAAATAGGTATTTTTGCAAAGAAGACACACAGATGGCCAACAAGATGCTCAACATCATTAATTATTGTGTGCATGCGAAGTCATTAAGTCACGTCCGACTCTTACGCAACCCCATGGACTGTACTCTGCCAGGCTTCTCTGTCCATGGGATTTCCCAGGCAAGGTCCCATGGACAGAGCAGCCTGGCAGACTACAGTCCGTGGGTCGCAAAAGAGTTGGATGTGACTTGTGGCTAAAAACAGCAGCAAACGTATACCTGAGTCACTTTTCTGTAGACTTGTGACATCATAGATAAACTATATACATCAGTGAAAAATAATTAAAAAAAAAAACACAATGCTGACTCTTTTCCACATTATTCTCTGGACAGTACATGTAGCGTGACAGACTGCATTTTCCAAAGCTGACCACAGAAATATCCCTGATATTGCCAGTCTCACTTTAAGAACTAGGGTTTGTTTCTCCATTTCTCCACCCCGTTGGACCTCGGCAGGCCCTGTGACTACTTCAATAGCGTACAAAGTGACACCATGTCAATTCCAAGTGTTACCTTTAAAGTGCTAACTTCCTGCTTCTTGGAATCCAGCTACCAAAGCATAACTGCTCTGAGATTAGCATGCTGTGAAAAGCCCCAGGCTACCAGGAGAGGCCCCAGGGGATGAGACACCATGTAAAAAGAGGACAAGGAACCAGACATGCAAGTAATGAAACCATCCTGGGCAACTACCTCCGTCCATCCTTCAGATGGTAACCCCAGTCCCAGCCACTTCCTTACTATAGCCACATAAGAGACTTCAAGATGGAATCCCCTGCCTGGGCCCAGTCAACCCATAGAAACATGTAAGATAAGGGTACATTATTGTTTTAAGTGACTAAGATTTCAGGGTGGTGTGTCAAATGCAGCAATAGACACCTGGGACAGACAGGTAATTTGGGTATCACTTAAAGCATAATAAATGTGGGAAACNATGCTGACTCTTTTCCACATTATTCTCTGGACAGTACATGTAGCGTGACAGACTGCATTTTCCAAAGCTGACCACAGAAATATCCCTGATATTGCCAGTCTCACTTTAAGAACTAGGGTTTGTTTCTCCATTTCTCCACCCCGTTGGACCTCGGCAGGCCCTGTGACTACTTCAATAGCGTACAAAGTGACACCATGTCAATTCCAAGTGTTACCTTTAAAGTGCTAACTTCCTGCTTCTTGGAATCCAGCTACCAAAGCATAACTGCTCTGAGATTAGCATGCTGTGAAAAGCCCCAGGCTACCAGGAGAGGCCCCAGGGGATGAGACACCATGTAAAAAGAGGACAAGGAACCAGACATGCAAGTAATGAAACCATCCTGGGCAACTACCTCCGTCCATCCTTCAGATGGTAACCCCAGTCCCAGCCACTTCCTTACTATAGCCACATAAGAGACTTCAAGATGGAATCCCCTGCCTGGGCCCAGTCAACCCATAGAAACATGTAAGATAAGGGTACATTATTGTTTTAAGTGACTAAGATTTCAGGGTGGTGTGTCAAATGCAGCAATAGACACCTGGGACAGACAGGTAATTTGGGTATCACTTAAAGCATAATAAATGTGGGAAACTTTTAAAAAAAAATCATATTCTTATAATAACAACTACTATGTCAGCTAGAATTTTTCATAGCGATAAACAGAAGCTAATTCTGACTGAGTTAAGCAGACAAGTGTTTTGAAAGCACACTGGGTAACTCATGTCTCATACCCCTGAAGACCTAGCTCCAGGCTAAGCAGGAATTAAGAAGACAAAATCTATGGCCCAAGACCCTTCTGAGGAGGAAATCATTGACATCATTGCCACAAAAAATGACTGACAACACCTGGCCTCTGGGTTTTAGTGTCACTACCTCTCACATCAGAGTCCTGGCATAGCCGGGCTCTGATGGGCCTCTGCCTGTGCTGCAAGGGGGCTGAGCAAACGAGTTTCCAGTGTTTTCAGACACAATACTGACAGGTAATCCTTGTCCCCATCGAAGTCATAAAGGTGAGAGTGACTTCTCCAAAAAACAAAAGTTTAAATTAAAATGAGTGACAAGAGCTCACCACTGCTACCAGGAATCCAAATGTGTGTATACATTTAAATGAGTGTGGATGTGTGTATACATGCATTATGCAATTCCTTTCCTTTTTTGTCATTTATTTTTAATTTTTATTGGAGTATAGTTGATTTACCATATTGTGTCAGTTTCAGGTGTACAGCAAAGTTAAATAGTTATACGTGTACATATATCCACTTTTTAAGATTATTTTCCCATACAGGCCACTAGAGAGTATTGAGTAGCGTTCCTTCTGCTACACAGTAGGTTCTTATTAGTTATATATTTTATGCCTAGCAGCATGTATATATCAATGCCAATCTCCAGATTTATCCCTCCTCCTCTTTTCCCCTCATATACTACATAATTTCTGCTTAATTGCAATATTTGCCTTCCTGATAAACCTAGCATTCTACAAAATTAATACTAAAATTAGCATTCATATTAAAACTAACACAACTTATAGGAAAAATATTACTAGGAGCCTCCCTCTTAAAATCTGTATAAATTTGTAACTAGGGTTATCAACAAAAATAATAACAATCCTAATAAAAAGTACAGCAAAAAAGTTGAAGTCCTCACAAAGAAATACTACAATAAATCTAAAAATTTTACCTAAAAATACTTTAAAAGTGAATGTACCTTATACCCCTTGATGTACTTTATACCCCTTGATGGAAGGGGTATAAGGGAATGTCAGGCTGCTGAGTTATGGCAGCAAGGACAACATGTCCAAAGACTGGAGAAAACCATGCTATGAACACTTTCTGGACCGAGCAGTGGATTGAACTGAGTCACCCAAATAAGGGGTGACTAGACATCGTGGACAATGCTATATTCTTCACACTTGCAATGTTGAGCTGTATAGAGACACCCTGTGATGAGCTGCTGGTACTCACGGAGGAAAACAGTAGTGTGCTGGTGAAGTCCATCAGGACTTCCATGTTAGGCCACCATTGATCCACTCTGTACCAGCCATGTATGAGCTCATTTGCATTTGCAGAAGCCTGGCTGCAGAAAAACAGAATGTTTTCTGTGTATGTGTGAGACAGAGAGAGAGAGAGAAGGTGAGAGCGAGAGAATTCACACAACCTTTGCAAGCCAGGTGTTACTGTTATTTCACAAATGAGAAAATGGAAGCTCAGAAGAACACATCTAACCTAGCTCAAACAGATATGTGTTAATTTGAGACACAAAGCTTGTACTTTCAGGTTTTGAGATCTATTCTTTCTACCCTGTCTTGTCGTTTACTAGGAAACCAGCTTCCACGTTTAGAAATTCAGACCTATGTCTCCAAGTTGGTAGGCAGTCATGAGTCTAGTGAGATTGGACTTGCATAATCAGCATTGTCTTTGAAAGTAAACAATTGATCCACTTGATTTTTTTCCAAGGTAGACACTGCTTCCTTGAACCCTCCATCAACTCTGCCTCAGCCTGTTCAAGTGCCTTTCCATTTTCCTGCTTTCACCTGAGTTAACATTCAGATGATCATTTCAGAAGTACAACGAAATTTCCAAGAAGAGCTTCTAATCTCTTCAATATATTTTTTCTTGCAGAAAAAAGATTTCTCACTTCTCACAGAGATCAAGGGAGAAAAAATGTTTCTGGCTCATCCACAGATTTCTGCTAATATCTCTACCTCTGCTTCTAACTTTTGCATGAACCAACTAGCTGAAAAAACATAAATGCGTGAGTGGGGACCTGTCAAGGAGTGGATATACTCAGTCCTCTGAGGCTGAAGGACCTACCAAATAGTCTAGTCTAAAGCTGATAATACTTCAAGGATGAGATTCACCAAAACAGAGGCTGAGGTATGGACAAGGAATGAGATGTTATATGAATACAAGCTGCCAACCAGATTCAAAATCCTTTGGAAATGATAATCTCCTGGTCAGGTCTAGATTTTAAGAGAACTGTTAACCCACACTTCCTGACAACAGCTTGACAGCTGAGTTATGTTTGTAAGAGAGGATGTGGGATATTATGACTGGATAAACCCCCATCACGTAGCAAATAGCGTCATGAATCATTTAGTGCATTACATCTGCATTGCAGGAGACAGCCTCTCAGGGGTTCCAAGAACTGATATACCCTCTTGACACTTAACTGGCTGCTCCTAGAGCAGTGGTTCTCATCTTAAGTGTCCACAGAATCACTGAGAGGGCTTGTTCAAAGATTTCAGCCTCATCTCCAAATATTTCAGATTCTGTTGGTCTGGGGCAAACCTAGAGACTGCTTTTCTAAAAATCCAGGTGGTGATGTGAAGACTACTATTCTAAAGAAAGCCTGGGCACTAGACAAAGATCCAGTCCTGTTTTGTTCCAAGTGGCAAATCTGAGGTTAACATTCCTTAAGCTTCTTTGAAATTAGAGGATTTTCAAAGAAATCGTATTTTTCAAAAGTCATCCATATTTATTCACATGTGAGCTGTCTGTCTCTGTCCTAAAGAAGCTTTTAAATTTTTGATTATTTTGAAAGATAATACATCTATTCTCAGTGACTCAGACAAGCACTTTTTCTGCTTAAGTGAGAGCTCACAGGCCTAATGTTTTTCACTGTGTGTATGTTTCACAGAGCAAATGTATTTTACTGGTGCACATTGTATATTCACGTGTCATTAATAAAAGCATTTCATAAGAATTCTAAAATACAGTATTCTTGCCTTACCTATCCTTTTTTCCTTAAGTATTTTAAAGTAAGTGTCACACATCTTATCATTTCACTTCTAAAACTTCAGCATACATCTTTTAAAATTATGGACATTTTCTCACATAACTGCAATGCTAATATCATAATAAACAAAATTAACGATAACTCCCTGTTATTTAATGGCAGTTCATATTCAAGTTTCCCTGACTACCTCAAATTTTCTCCCCACAGCTTGTTATAATCAGGATCTATTAAGATCTATATGTTACATTTGGTTAATATGTACCTTAAGTATCTTTGAATATAGAGCCAATCTTTCTTCTTTGGTATCTTTCTCTTTTGCTTTTCCTTCTTTCTCTTCCTTTTTAATCTCAATGATGCTTTGAAAAATACATAGCCAACCGTTGTAGAACATTCCATTATCTGCCTTTGACTGGTTCCTGATGCAATCATTTAATTTTGTTCCACTACCTGTGCAGAAGTTAGATTTATAGGATTATTTCAATTTGGAGTAAACTTCTTGGCAAGAATGCGTGATCGGTGATGCTGTGTGTTGCCTAGCTCGCAGTGTTAGGAGACAGGTGTATGGCTGGGCTACTCTTACAGATGCCAAGTTTCACCAAGCTGGGCCTGAGGGGTTCTGGTGGGCTCATCTTGATCATTCCTTTGTAAAATATCCCATCAACCTTGTGTCTAACAGTTTCATCCACTGATGATCACCCAAGCAGGGCTTCTGCATCCTAGGATAGACACCAAAGGCTGAAATTGGCATTTCTTTCCTTCCTGCAGTCCCTCCACCACCACACCCCACCCCCCCACTCCCCCCGCCTGTTCCTCTCCCTTCCCTCTGCGGGGTGTGTTATACAGGCGCTGATGTTGCTCAGCTCAGGGCAGTGGGCGTGCTCTGGGGCTGGACGGTTCTTATGTTGGCAGGGAGTTTTCCAATTCATTCTGAATTTTCCACAGTCACTGCTTTAAATGTTTCAATGTGGTGGGCACTGTCACTGAAGGGAGAATGTTTAAATACCTGTTATCTCAGAGTATTTACTAGAACAATGGGAAGTGGGAGAGGTCTCCATGGCTGTCTGTTTACTTCATATGCTTGGGATGCCAAGAAAACACTTCTGTGCAGAGAATCTTCCAGCCACATTCTCAAATGCTCAGAGCATCTCATGGTTCTTAGCATGTACTTGGAGACTCCATCAGTTCAGTTGAGATGCTCAATTGTGTCTGAATCTTTGCCACCCCATAGACTGAAGCACACCAGTCTTCCCTGTCCATCACCAACTCCTGGAGCTTGCTCAAACTCATGTCTATTCAGCCGGCACTGCCATCCAACCATCTCATCCTCTGTCATCCCCTTCTCCTCCTGCCTTCAATCTTTCCCAGCATCAGGGTCTTTTCCAGTGAGTCAGTTCTCTGCATCAGGTGGCCAAAGTACTGTAGCTTCAGCTTTAGCATCAGTCCTTCTAATGAATATTCAGCTATGAGTTCCTTAAGGATGGGCTGGTTGGATTTCCTTGCAGTCCAAGAGACTCTCAAGACTCTTCTCCAACACCACAGTTCAAAAGCATCAATTCTTCTGCACTCAGCATTCCTTATGGTTCAACTCTCACATCCATACGTGGCTTCTGGAAAAACCATAGCTTTGACTTGAGGGACCTTTGTTCGCAAAATAATGTCTCTGCTTTTTAATATGCTATCTAGGTTGGTTATAGTTTTTCTTCCAAGGAGCAAGCGTCTTTTAATTTCATGGCTGCAGTCACCATCTGCAGTGATTTTGGCGCCCCTAAAAAATAAAGTCTGCCACTGTTTCCATTGTTTCCCCATTTATTTACCATGAAGTGATGGGACCGGATGCCATGATCTTTGTTTTGTGAATGTTGAGTTTTAACTCAGCTTTTTCATTCTCCTCTTTCATTTTCATCAAGAGTCTCTTCAGTTCCTCTTCACTTTCTGCCATAATGGTGGTGTTAGCCACATATCTGAGGTTACTGATATTTTTCCCGTCAATCTTGATTCCGGGTTGTGCTTCATTCAGCCTGACATTTTGCATGATGTACTCTGCATAGAAGTTAAATAAGCAGGGTAACAATATACAGCCTTGACATACTTCTTTCCCAATTTGAAACTAGTCTGTTGTTCCATGTCCAGTTCTAACTGTTGCTTCTTGACCTGCATAGAGACTTCTCAGGAGGCAGGGAGGGTGGCCCAGTATTCCCATCTCTTTAAGAATTTTCCGCAGTTTGCTGTGATCCACACAGTCAAAGGCTTTGGTGCAGTCAATAAAGCAGATGCTTTTCTGGAATTATCTTGCTTTTTCTGTGATCCAACAGATGTTGGCACTTTGATCTCTGGTTCCTCTACCTTTTCTAAATCCAGCTTGAACATCTTGAAGTTCTTGGTTGAAGCCTGGCTTGGAGAATTTTGAGCATTACTTTCCTAGTATGTGAGATGAGTACAGTTGTACAGTAGTTTGAACATTCTTTGGAACTGCCTTTCTTTGGGATTGGAATGAAAATCAACCTTTTCCATACTTCCCTCCTTAAGGGATAGAGTCCTCTCCTTTTCCATTTCATTCATTTCCTTAACAACTAAAAGGGCTAATGTTTCTGTTATCATTTTTCATTTCACAAAATTCCAGGCTACTTGATGTTAATTTGTCAGTTTTTATGTCATGGTGTCATTCTCATCATTTGAAAAAAAAAAGAGTTTCTCTATAGATTGCTTTGACTGTAACTGACCTGCAAAGATAACTTTCAACTCATCAAAGGGTTAAAGAGGCATCCCATTTGCTTTAGTGTTTTTATTTGGGGTCACCCCACCTATTTCTGGAGGACAGAACTAGGTATAAAGAAATATGGTCAGAACTAGATCAAACACTGTTAGAGGGAGCACATCTTGGCTATAACCTTGGGCCCCCTACCCTTCCCTGCTCACCTCGCCCCTCACCACTAAATGCCTGTTAGCTGCAGGTACTACTGCTTTGATTCTCCACTCTCACCACCAAGGCAGAGAACTCGACTTTTTGTTTTTCTTTCCGTCTGCACTGCTCACACTGAAGCAAGTAGCTTCCAACAAGCAAATTGTGCACAAAAATAACCTCCTCCAAATGAGTCGGCTGGTTGCCTGGAAGGGAGAGATACGTAGAAGGCTTGTCGTAAGAAGGAAAATACTATCGTACAGGGCAAAAGTCAATCTACAAACAAAGAGAATGAAGGCAAGCTTCTATCTGGTAGATGAACTGAAGGAGAATGCCTCTGGGGCCCAGGACATTACCTCGTCAATTCTTTTTCTGCTCAGTGTCTCCTTGCTCCACTTGCAATGACTGGTAACTTTCCGACTCACCCAGGCATAACCTCAGGTGAGGATGATGGTGGGAAAGATAGTGGTCAAGTGGAAGAGAAGGCCTTCCTCTCAGAATAAGAGAGTATCCTTCTTCCTAACCTTTCTATGGGGCTCTTCNGGGGCCCAGGACATTACCTCGTCAATTCTTTTTCTGCTCAGTGTCTCCTTGCTCCACTTGCAAAGACTGGTAACTTTCCGACTCACCCAGGCATAACCTCAGGTGAGGATGATGGTGGGAAAGATAGTGGTCAAGTGGAAGAGAAGGCCTTCCTCTCGGAATAAGAGAGTATCCTTCTTCCTAACCTCTCTCTGGGGCTCTTCTTAAAGGTCTGACCTCCAACTTGAACTGGACAGTGACTGTCCAGGCCTTGGCAGGATCAGGCTGGGCCCAAGGAATGCTAACAGCCTACCACTTCTTCATGCCTGGATAGAAGGCCACCCCTTCTTCTTCCCTGAGTCCTTTTAAGATTTCTGGTTGCTCTCTCTCCTCAGTGTAGCAGCCATCCCATTATCTAAGACCCCAGGGCCTGCCTTCCCTTTGAGGGAGGCTAGAGAGCCCCAGAGAAGGGGACTAGGAATCAGGGGTCAGGCTGGGGGCAATGAGAGCGGTTGCCTTGCCCTCAGGCCATTCTTCAGGGTGCTGGGGAATGGGTCACACTCTGGAGAAGCAGAGAGAACAGCTCCCATGCAAGGCCCTAGATGCTCTGATGATCTTCTCTTTGACTCACTCTGGACTCTCTTTCCCGCTTTTGATTATTTTTACCCTTGGTTGCTCCATGACAAGATAAAAATCTCCTCCAAGAGCACTGATGAATCCAGGCTGTTGCCACCTCCCCATACATCCCCCAAACCAAGCATCACCCTTGAGGGGGAGGGGAGGAACCACGGCCTAACCCGTGACTTCCTTGGGGTAGGACAAGGCCTGGAGACCCTCTGACTAGCATGGAATCTAAATGACACTTGGGGAGCTCGTGGGCCTGAATCTGGAGTTGCACAGAGCACTGCACACAGAGCCTGCAGCTTGGAGGCCAAGCGCATGCTGAGCTGTGAGGGCAGCTAATAACCTTGCAAGGGCCTACCTCACTAGAGGAAATGGATTTGTTGCTATGGCAAACTGAACTCTTTTTGACTATGAATTTTTATGTGTGTGTCAAGAAATGCCAAGCTGTTTCCAGTCAGTCAGATTTTCCTTTGTCAACCCTCAGACCTCCAGGAGATAACAGACCTCAGCACTCTTCGCAGCTTGCTTGACAGAGACCATCATACACAATCTGCTTTTAGGCAGCTGTGGCAGCTGCATGATGCTCTGTAGGCACAGGACCAGAGAGCAGGATCTAAACCAGAAGAGCCGGGGCTTCCCTGGGGGCTCAGTTCAGTTCAGTCGCTCAGTCGTGTCCGGCTCTTTGCGACCCCATGAATCGCAGCACGCCAGGCCTCCCTGTCCATCACCATCTCCCGGAGTTCACTCAGACTCACGTCCATCGAGTCCGTGATGCCATCCAGCCATATCATCCTCGGTTGTCCCCTTCTCCTCCTGCCCCCAATCCCTCCCAGCATCAGAGTCTTTTCCAATGAGTCAACTCTTCGCATGAGGTGGCCAAAGTACTGGAGTTTCAGCTTTAGCATCATTCCTTCCAAAGAAATCCCAGGGTTGATCTCCTTCAGAATGGACTGGTTGGATCTCCTTGCAGTCCAAGGGACTCTCAAGAGTCTTCTCCAACACCACAGTTCAAAAGCATCGATTCTTCGGCGCTCAGCTTTATCCCTGGGGGCTCAGAGATAAAGAATCTGTCTGCCAGTGAAGGAGACATGGCTAATCCCTGATCCGGGAATATCCAACATGCCGCAAAGCAATGAAGCCCATGCGCCACAACTACTGCACCTGTGCTCTGAGCCTGGGAGCCACAGCTACTGAGCCCACCTGCCCTAGAGCCTGTGCTCCTCAACAAGAGAAGCCACCGTGATGAGAAGCTCATACACCACGAGAGTAGACCCTGCTCACCGCACCTGGAGAAAAGCCTGTGCAGCAGTGAAGGTCCAGCACAGCCAAAATGAATAAATACAAAAAGCTCTGAGCAAGGGGCGGAGATGTTCTCCCATGTCTGACATGGGTGGACTACACCTGGACTACTGGACTACGTTAAAGTCTTTGACTGTGTGGATCACAACAAACTGTGGAAAACTCTTCAAGAGATAGGAATACTAGACCACCTTACCTTCCTGAGAAATCTGTATGCAGGTCAAGAAGCAACATTTAGAACTAGACATGGAACAACAGACTGGTTTGAAACTGGGAAAGGAGTACATCAAGGATGTATACTGTCACCCTGTTTATTTAACTTATATGCAGAGTACACCATGAGAAATGCTGGGCTGGATGAAGCACAACCTAAAATCAAGATTACAGGCAGAAATATCAATAACCTCAGATATGCAGATGACACCACCCTTATTGCAGAAAGCGAAGAGAAACTAAAGAGCCGCTTGACGAAAGTGAAAGAGAGGAGTGAAAACATTGGCTTAAAATTCAACATTCAGAAAACTAAGATCATGGCATCCAGTCCCATCACTTCATGGTAAATAGATGGGGAAACAATGGAAACAGTGAGAGACTTTATTTTGGGGGGCTCCAAAATCACTGTAGGCATGAAATTAAAAAAACACTTGCTCCTTGTAAGAAAAGCTATGACCAACCTAAACAGCATATTAAAAAGCAGAGACATTCCTTTGCTGATAAATGTCTGTCTAGTCAAGGCTATAGTTTTTCCAGTAGTCATGTATGGATGTGAGAGTTGGACTATAAAGAAAGCTGAGCACAGAAGAACTGCTGCTTTTGAACTGTTCTGTTGGAGAAGACTCTTGAGAGTCCCTTGGACTGCAAAGAGATCAAATCAGTCAATCCTAAAGGAAACCAGTCCTGAATATTCATTGGAAGAACCGATGCTGAAGCTCCAATACTTTAGCCACCTATTGTGGAGCATTGACTCATTGGAAAAGATCCTGGTGCTGGGAAAGACTGAACGTGGGAGGAGAAGGGGACAACAGAGGATGAGATGGTTGGATGGCAATACCAACTCAATTGACATGAGTTTGACTAAGCTCTGGGAGTTGGTGATGGACTGGGAGACCTGGTGTGCTGCAGTTCATGGGGTCACAAAGAGTCAGACACAACTGAGGGACTGGACTGAACTGACTAAACTACTGAACTTCAGTTTAGTTTAAATTTTCTTCTTCTTCTTTTTATTTTACTTTACAATACTGTGTTGTTTTTGCCATACCTCAACATGAATCTGCCACGGATGTACACGTGTTCCCAATTCTGAGACCCCCCCCCCAACCTCCCTCCCTGTACCATCCCTCTGGGTCACCCCAGTGCACCAGCCCCAAGCATCCTGTATCCTGCACTGAACCTAGACTGGCAATTCGTTTCATATATGATATTATACATATTTCAATGCCATTCTCCCAAATAATCCTA
>SJYX01018787.1:195032-212254 GCA_006410675.1 Oreotragus oreotragus | reverse complement strand
TTTAAAAATAGGGTCTTTTTTTTTTAAAAGTAATAGTAAGTTATAAAAATGAAAGTTAAAGAAGTAATAGAGGACTTAACAATTTAAAAAAGTTTAAAAAAAAAAGAAGAAAAAGAAAAAAAAAAGAATGATCATTAAAATAGTAAAGATATATCTAGGACTTTCTCTGGTGTTGTTGTGGGCAGTGTGGGGTCAGTTCATTTTCAGATAGTTCCTTGGTCCGGCTTACATTTCTCAAGATCTATAGGCCCCTTCCTATGTAGTCGGTACTAATGACAGGGTTTTAATCTATTGCACCTGTCATTTCCAAGGCGGTTCCCTCTGTTTTAGCTTCTTCTGTTTGCCGGTCTCTTCAGTGTCTGATTTCTGCCCTGACACAAGGGAAGCGGTGGTGGACACTTTTTTCAGGCTCACTTGTTCAGTCACACTGTGGGGAGGGAGGGACACTGCAAACAAATAACACTGGCGTGTGCTCGCAGTGTCTCAGCCACACTGGGCCTGCCCCCGCTCTTGGCGCACACAGCTCAGGCTCCAGGTTGCTCCGCTGGGAACCGTCTGAGGCCGGCCCTGGGCTGCATGCACCTCCCAGGTCTAAGCCGCTCAGGCACTGGCACTCAGGTAGCCCTTAGAGGCACAGACTTGGTTGGGCCTGCATTTTGTGCCCTTCCCAGGTCCAAGTAGCTCAGGTGTTTGGCAAGTGTGGTCGCTGCAACTTATTGCCTCTCCCGTCCCTGCTGCTCAGTTTTCTGGGTGTACAACTGGTGCACCTTCTCAGGCGGATGATGACTGTCCAGGACCCCAAGAAGTCTTAGTTAGCAAAGAAGCCTGCTTGCAGTTTGGTAGGTAATGTCTCTCTGGGGCTGCGACTGCCCCCTTCCGGCCCTTCTGGCTCTGGCTGCCTGTCACTGGAGGGGGATGGTCTGCAGCCGGCTAATTCTGTTTCATCCTTTGTTCTGTGCGCGGTCCTGATGGTGTCTTATGTTAGAGCTTTTGGCGTGGTAGCTATCCCACAGTCTGGTTTGCTAGCCCAAGTTAGTTTGCTCTGGTTACCCTTGGGGCATTCGGGCCAGATCCGCCTCCCTGCCCAGCCCTTGCTTGCTAGTGGTGGATGCAGGCATCTGCGCTGCTTCTCCGCTGGGGGAATTACCACTGGGCTCATAATCTGTGGGTTTTAATTATTTATTTTTCCTCCCAATTATGTTGCCCTGTGTGCTTCCAAGGCTCGCCACAGACTCGGCAGTGAGAGTGTTTCCTGGTGTTTGGAAACTTCTCTTTTTAAGACTCCCTTCCCGAGATGGAGCTCCCTCCCTACCTCTTTTGTCTCTATTTTTTGTTTTTTTATATTTTTTCCTACCTCTTTTCGAAGACAATGAGCTGCTTTTCTGGGTGCCTGATGTCCTCTGCCAGCATTCAGAAGTTGTTTTGTGGAATTTACTCAGCGTTTAAATGTTCATTTGATGAATCTGTTGGGGAGAAAGTGGTCTCCCCGTCCTATTCCTCCGCCATCTTAGGACAGCTCCCCTAGTTTTAATTTTCACAAACAAAAAGTACCCTAAGGTTGTCCTACACTGTTAAAATAGCTAATTAATAAGAAGTAAAACTTCCATTCAACTCCCACCACAGCTGGGGAGATGGAAGACAGGGAAGGACAGTGTATGTCTAGGCTGGAAACTGGTTAAAAGTATATTGTATGGAAATTTATGGAAATTTCTGGAGAGCAGCATTTTTTCCCCTTTTCTTTTCACCAGTTTTATTCATTTATTTATATCTGGCTGTGCTGGGTCTCCACTGCCTTGCTCAGGCCTTCTCTAATTGCAGCGAGTGTGGGCTGCTCTTCATTGCCACCCACGGGCTTCTCAATGGGATGGCTTCTCTGTTGTGAAGCACAGGTTCTAGGTGCACAGGATCAGCAGTGGCAGCAAGTGGGTTCAGCAGCTGCAACATGCAGGCTTAGCTGCTTGGCAGCATGTGCAATCTTCCCAGACCAGGGATGGACTGAACCTGTGTCCCCTGCACTGACAGGTGGACTCCTACCCACTGCTCTACCAGGGAAATCTGAATCAGCATTTCTAAGCAGAGCAGAAAAGATGGATCACTCAATATTCAATAGACCAACAGTGAGAATAAAAAGGAAAATGAATGTCTACTTTACTCTAAAATGATAAGTCAAATATTGAAGCATTTTAAAAAGAAACCATGAAAACACTAGAAGAGAATATGGAATATTTTTAAATCAATATTGGAATAAAGAAGGTCTTTTCACATACAGAAGGCTGAGAGGCACATGACTAGATACTCAACATCACTAGTTATTAGAGAAAAGCAAATCAAAACTACAGTGAGGGACCACCTCACACCACTCAGAGTGGCCATCATCAAAAAATCTACCAATATCAAATGCTGAAGAGGGTGTGGAGAAAAAGGAACCCTGCTATGCATTTGGTGGGAATATAAGCTGGTGCAGCCACCGAGGAAAATGCTATGCAGGTTCCTCAGAAAACCAAAAACAGAATTACTGTATGATCCAGCAATCCCACCACTGGGCATATATCAAGACAAAGCTACAATTCACAAAGAAACAAGCATCTCTAGGTTCACAGCAGCACTAGTCACAACAGCCAAGACATGGGAACAACCTAAATGTTCATCAACCGTTGAATGGATAAACATGATGTGATATGTACATACAGTGGAACACTGCTCAGCTATAAAATAGAAGTAATACCATTTGCAACAATGTGGATGCAATTAGGGATTATCACTCTAAATAAGCCAGAAAGAGACAAATACCATATGATATCACTTATAAGTAGAATCTAAAATATAACACAAGTGAACTTCTTTACGAAACAGAAATAAATTCACCGACAGAACAGACTGATGGTGGCTAAGGAGGAGGGCCTGGGAGAGAGATGGGGCGGGTGGCTGGGGTTAGAAGATGTAAGCCTTTATACAGACAGTGGATAAACAACGAGGTCCTACAGTACAGCACAGGGAACTATATTCAACATTCTGTGACAAGCCACAGTGGAAAACAATATAAAAAAGAATGCATATATGGATAACTGCATCACTTAGCTGTACAGCAGTAATAAAACACTGTAAATCAACTATACCTCAATAAAAATATAAATTAGAAAAAGGTCTTTCTAAGGAAGATACAATACCTAGAAACATAAACTATTTATAAATTTGTCTACATAAAAATAAAAAAAAATTCCTCCTGGTCAAGAAGATTTAAAAGACAAACAGACTACAAAGGGTAACTAATATTAACAAAAAGATGACTATAATTCAATATATAAATAAGCTGACAAATCAAAAAGAAACAGCAGTTACCAAAAACCCAATAGAAAAATGGGCAGAGGACATAAAAAGAGACTTTACAGAAAAGACACACACAAAGGAACACACAAATGACTGTCAGACATCCTGAAAAGTTTGTCAACTGTTACCTGTAAGACAAGTAGACATTACAATTAAAACTTATACACCATGTTTTACTTTCTGGATCAGCAAAGTTCCTAAAAGCTGACACTACACTCTTCTGCAGAAGAGTGGGGAAACAGGCAGCTTCGTGCACTGTTGAGGGTGGGGCTGCAAACAGTGTCCTCTCTTGAGAGGCCATTTCAGCAATATGTGATCCAAATGTTAAAGGCACAGACCTTTCTACCCGGAAATCTCACTTCTTAGAGTCTAGTCAACTGGTATGTTCACATGTTCACACGTGTTCAAAGGTGCAGATAAAGTTTTAACTATAGTATTTTTTTGAAGTAAAAGTCTGGAACAACCTGCTGCTGTTAAGTCACTTCAGTCGTGTCCGACTCTGTGTGACCCCATAGACGGCAGCCCACCAGGCTCCTAGTGGGGCGCCATTTCCTACTCCAGGGGATCTTCCCAACCCAGGGGTGGAACCCGTGTCAGGCCTCTCCAGTTCACCTGTCTCTTATACACATCTAGATGTGTATAAGAGACAGGTCCGACTCTGTGTGACCCCATAGACGGCAGCCCACCAGGCTCCTCCATCCCTGGGATTCTCCAGGCAAGCACACTGGAGTGGGTTGCCATTTCCTTCTCCAATGCATGAAAGACAAAAGTGAAAGTGAAGTCGCTCAGTCTGTCCGACTATTAGCGACCCCATGGACTGCAGCCCACCAGGCTACTCCGTCCATTGGATTTTCCAGGCAAGAGTACTGGGGTGGGGTGCCATTGCCTTCCCCGCTGGAACAACCTAAAAGACCATTAATAGAATCTTAAAGAAATACTGGAACAACTATATAATGGTCATCTATATATTGGAATATCTATATATTGCAACAGCTCTTAACATTTAGTTGGATATATGCTGATAGGAAACTTTCTGTAAGATTAAAGGAGAAAAAAGCAAGACAGAGAACAGTTTGCATTGACTGTGCCCTTTCCTGTTAAAAAAAAAAGACATGTGTATGTGTGCGGTGTGTACATTTTATACTTCTATATCAGCAAAATGTTGGGGAAAATATACAAGAAATTATTAATAATCATTATCTCTAGGTGTTGGGGTAAGATGCTCTTCTCAATTCTTCAAATAATTAAGAAAAATTTAAGTGTTATTATTCAAGGTTCAAGCTGGTTTTAGAACAGGCAGAGGAACCAGAGATCAAATTGCCAACATCCACTGGATCATGGAAAAAGCAAGAGAGTTCCAGAAAAACATCTATTTCTGCTTTATTGACTATGCCAAAGCCTTTGACTGTGTGGATCACAATAAACTGTGGAAAATTCTGAAAGAGATGGGAATACCAGACCACCTAACCTGCCTCTTGAGAAATCTGTATGCAGGTCAGGAAGCAACAGTTAGAACTGCACATGGAACAACAGACTGGTTCCAAATAGGAAAAGGAGTACGTCAAGGCTGTATATTGTCTCCCTGCTTATTTAACTTATATGCAGAGTACATCATGAGAAACGCTGGACTGGAAGAAACACAAGCTGGAATCAAGATTGCCGGGAGAAATATCAATAACCTCAGATATGCTGATGACACCACCCTTATGGCAGAAAGTGAGGAGGAGCTAAAAAGCCTCTTGATGAAAGTGAAGGAGGAGAGCGAAAAAGTTGGCTTAAAGCTCAACATTCAGAAAACGAAGATCATGGCATCCGGTCCCATCACTTCATGGGAAATAGATGGGGAAACAGTGGAAACAGTGTCAGACTTTATTTTTTTGGGCTCCAAAATCACTGCAGATGGTGACTGCAGCCATGAAATTAAAAGACGCTTACTCCTTGGAAGAAAAGTTATGACCAACCTGGATAGTATATTCAAAAGCAGAGACATTACTTTGCCGACTAAGGTCCGCCTAGTCAAGGCTATGGTTTTTCCTGTGGTCATGTATGGATGTGAAAGTTGGACTGTGAAGAAAGCTGAGCGCCGAAGAATCGATGCTTTTGAACTGTGGTGTTGGAGAAGACTCTTGAGAGTCCCTTGGACTGCAAGGAGATCCAACCAGTCCATTCTGAAGGAGATCAACCCTGGGATTTCTTTGGAAGGAATGATGCTAAAGCTGAAACTCCAGTACTTTGGCCACCTCATGCGAAGAGCTGACTCATTGGAAAAGATTCTGATGCTGGGAGGGATTGGGGGCAGGAGGAGAAGGGGACGACAGAGGATGAGATGGCTGGATGGCATCACGGACTCGATGGACGTGAGTCTGAGTGAACTCCAGGAGATGGTGATGGATAGGGAGGCCTGGCGTGCTGCGATTCATGGGGTCGCAAAGAGTTGGACACGACTGAGCGACTGAACTGAACTGAACTGATTCAAGGTTGGTTGGTTAACATTTAAGGTTGGAAGATATGGAAGCCTGGCATGCTGCAGTCTGTGGGGTCGTGAAGAGTCAGATGTGACTTAGGGACCAAACATAAACAACAAATTCAAGGCATAAAGATATTCTCAAAGACCTAGTGATTGTATAATATGATGCAGGTATTTAGAAGCCAATCGGACAATGCCTACAAAAATTTTAGATACTTGTCCCCTGTTTCCCAAGAATTCCAAGTTCTTGGAATCTATCCCACAGAAATACTTAAACAAAAGTCATGAAATAATAGGAACCCAGTGATAATATGGGGGCCAACTAAGAAATTAACCACTCTGAGTCATGGAAAGCCCATGATAGAATGTCCGGTGGTCCATTTAGATGTAGGTTAAAACTAAGCAACTGTGGGAATTATGATACCTAGCATATTGTACATACTATAAATCTTGATCATGTAAAAATAATGACGTGGTAAGCACAATCCAGAAGATAGAGGGAAGAGATGTGGGAGAATAATTTAAATTTCCAAGTTTCTCACAGCAAAGCAAATTCAGTCAGTCTGTCAAATTGGAAGCATATAGTTAAAAAAATCAATTTGCCCATCTCTTCATGGTTTACATCATCTCTTCCCCTCTGCTTTTCTTTTTCTATAATCAACTGTCCTAACTTTACAGGGAAGATTTAGGAACTAGTATTACTCAGTGTAAAGACATCACTATGCAAAGCTCACCAGTCTTTCTGGGACTCAGGGTCATGGCACACAGCTGTGTATGCTGAGCACTACACAGGACTAAGGGGTCCCCTCACAGGGGCTATAACACGGATGGGCCCTGCAGCTGGGCTGTGCACACCTGCACGACTGGATCTGGCCACCCAAGCTTACTACAGTGTTAGTCTACCATTCAAACATAGTTAAGGTTAATACTTTCCCATTAAACACAGTATATAAAAAAAGTCAGCATTTTTCTTTCATCTGGTGCTTAGAAGGCAGGTTTGAGAGTCATACTACCTAGGTTTGAACACAGACAAACTTTGTGATTTGGGGAAAACGACTTAGCCTCTCTGTGTCCCAGCTTCTTCATCCATAAAACAGAATAATTAGAGCCCAACTGGCAGTTGTAAAGATTGAATAACCCACATAAATGACCCAATATACGAGACTAAGATGATGAGCTGGCAGCTGAACATGTTCAGCCTGACTGTAAGGAGAGAAGCAAAACGAAGGATTCTGATCCTGCTTTGTGATCCCAGAAGGGGTGGCTCACCTGATTTTAGGTCAGTAGAAAATTCTTCCCACCTCCGGGATTTGCCTTTGTTCCAATGCCCCATAGTTTAGAGTTGCAGTAAGACTATCTAGGTATGAAATTTTAAATGTCTATCAAATGTGACCCAATGAATAAATCTTGTGCATTCTCTGCTTTTCTTAAAAAAAAAAAGAAAGAAATCTTATGTTTAAGACTGTGCACAGAAGCTAATCCAGTGCAGCATTCAATGTGCTTAATAAGTAAATTCTAATTTTTAACATTTGTGTTAATCCTTTGAAGAGTTTTAGTGCTGGGGGCCCACTGGTCAGATCGACAACCAAGCTATGTGTTTGGTGAACTGAGATTTCCCCTCTGTGGGCTCTGCTGTAGCTTCCTCACTGTATTAGGCTCATTTGTCACCAAGAAAAAGAGACGGGAATGTAAACAGCAGATTGTAGATACTGCCTTAACCAATATTGTAAAGCACTTTCTGTGTATATTATTTACTGTTTACACCAAGGAACACAAATTTATTCTGTTTTGAGGAGAACAGACATTCGTTAAGGAAGATACTGTGACAGGGTATCACCAAACCCAGTATCTTCCTGCCTAAAATTCACATGGGCCTCACAAAAATAAACACTTTGCCAGTTTTAAAATCCCTAATTAGTGCTGGACCCCCACAGAAACCCACACTTGTGTTTCGGTAGAAGGAATGCAGCTGGCAGTCTCAGATCACTACAGCACGAAGCTTCTCACGAGCATCTTAGTTTGGCCTGTCATCCACCTGCCCACTCCCTTCCCAGCCACGGGCCAGAGACCCAGCAGGTACACATTCATGAGAGATGGACAAGATATTTTCAGGAAGCAACCACAATAGCTACCACACCTAATCCTCCAATGCTGAGTTCCACTTCTTTCTTCTATGATTTCCTATGGATTCACTTTTTGTATCTACACTTGTGTACCATTCTCATCAGTTCACTCAAGATTCCAGGTGATAGCATCTCAGCCCCCACCTCCTTTTCAAAGACTTAACATTTTAAAATAGATTTTACTTGTTTTTAAAGCCATAATATTCACAGAATTTAAAATTCAAAAGTTACAAAAGTACAAACAGTGAAAAATTTCCCTTCTTCCCCCGACTCCCAAGCTGCCTGAATCCCTTCCTCAGAGGAATCCTACGTTATCATTTTCTTGGTCATTCTTCCAGAGCTTCTATATATTTAGTTTCTCCTTTGCTTTTTCAATGGGCATAAATACACTGTACACCAAACTCTATTTCCGGTGCTTGCACTTGACAACGTGTAGGCACTTTATGAAGCACTGATCCATCTGGAAATGACGTCTCTCTTCTGACAGCTTCAGGAAATGCTTGTGTGGACTTGACGGGAAAATGTCTATCTCAACCATGGAGATAAAGTGTAGTCAACTCACCTATGTGTGGGGAGACAGACCTCACAGTCCGATCACCCTTACATCCACTTCAAGACTGAAGGTAACCAGTAACTTCTGAATGTGAAGCCTAGCACTCCTACTGAGTAGGTCTTAATGATGTCAGTCAATGAATCAATAACCAAAAATGCTGAACTTGTACAATGAAGGACTATTGCAGAACTGGTCAGATCTACTGAAAACCCATTAAAAGGTGTTTGTGGTAAAACAAGTCTGTTAGTACCTTTCTCTTGAGGCAAGTGTACGCCCACATACACACATGCACTAGCCTTGGGGTGAGGGCACAGAGTCCAGCAGGACAGGGGGTGTGACCCAGAGTGACCCGAGTGTGAGTATAAAGCAGAGTGCAGGGGCGGCCACAGGGGCAGCTCACCAGGCACCAGGGCTGATGACGGTCGAGAGGGAGGCCAGAAGCTGCAGGCAACAGCTGAGATGCCCCAGTCAAGAGCTAGAGAGGACCAGCAGGCAGGGTAAAAGAGGTGCTTGGGAGATGGGCTGGGGACTGAAGGAAGGGCCCTGAGGAGTCCGTTCCCACAGCTGTGTATCTGGGGAGAGCCTGGCCAGCTGGCCAGAAGCTGCAGGCAACAGCTGAGATGCCCCAGTCAAGAGCTAGAGAGGACCAGCAGGCAGGGTAAAAGAGGTGCTTGGGAGATGGGCTGGGGACTGAAGGAAGGGCCCTGAGGAGTCCGTTCCCACAGCTGTGTATCTGGGGAGAGCCTGGCCAGCCCGCCTAAGGGTGACAAGCCCAGCGATCGGCAGCAGAGCCCACGTCCGGGCCAGCCACGTGTTTTAACAGAAACAGCTGCACACTTGCTGTGCTATTCACAGCCCTCCCATAATTCCCATCTGAAGTTAATCCATTTAACAGTTATCCAAGAAAACCAGTCTCCTTGTTCCAAACTGTCTATACAATAGGATCAAGAATACAATGAGAACCTTTGTCTCCTTTTAAAGATGATTAAAACAAATAGAAAAGGGAACCCTCTTAGACTGTTGGAGGGAATGCAAACTAGTACAGCCACTATGGAGAACAGTGTGGAGATTCCTTAAAAAACTGGAAATAGAACTGCCTTATGACCCAGCAATCCGACTACTGGGCATACACACGGAGGAAACCAGAATTGAAAGAGACACGTGTACCCCAATGTTCATCACAGCACTGTTTATAATAGCCAGGACATGGAAGCAACCTAGATGTCCATCAGCAGATGAATGGATAAGAAAGCTGTGGTACATATACACAGTGGAGTATTGCTCAGCCATTAAGAAGAATACATTTAAATCAGTTCTAATGAGGTGGATGAAACTGGAGCCTATTATACAGAGTGAAGTAAGCCAGAAAGAAAGACACCAATACAGTATACTAATGCATATATATGGAATTTAGAAAGATGGTAATGATAACCCTGCATGCAAGACAGCAAAAGAGACACAGATGTATAGAACAGTCTTTTGGACTCTGTGGGAATTGTTTCCTTAATTTCTCTTTTTATTTTCTCATTATTAGTGTATAGGAATGCAAGGGATTTCTATGTGTTGATTTTATATCCTGCAACTTTAATTTTCTGGTGGAGTCTTTANATAAATGCTGGAGAGGGTGTGGAGAAAAGGGAACCCTCTTACACTGTTGGTGGGAATGCAAACTAGTACAGCCACTATGGAGAACAGTGTGGAGATTCCTTAAAAAACTGGAAATAGAACTGCCTTATGACCCAGCAATCCGACTACTGGGCATACACACGGAGGAAACCAGAATTGAAAGAGACACGTGTACCCCAATGTTCATCACAGCACTGTTTATAATAGCCAGGACATGGAAGCAACCTAGATGTCCATCAGCAGATGAATGGATAAGAAAGCTGTGGTACATATACACAGTGGAGTATTGCTCAGCCATTAAGAAGAATACATTTAAATCAGTTCTAATGAGGTGGATGAAACTGGAGCCTATTATACAGAGTGAAGTAAGCCAGAAAGAAAGACACCAATACAGTATACTAATACATATATATGGAATTTAGAAAGATGGTAATGATAACCCTGCATGCAAGACAGCAAAAGAGACACAGATGTATAGAACAGTCTTTTGGACTCTGTGGGAATTGTTTCCTTAATTTCTCTTTTTATTTTCTCATTATTAGTGTATAGGAATGCAAGGGATTTCTATGTGTTGATTTTATATCCTGCAACTTTAATTTTCTGGTGGAGTCTTTAGGGTTTTCTATGTAGAGGACTATATCATCTGCAAACAGGGAGAGTTTTACTTTAGAAGTAGTTTCTGAAGCAGTTCCTGAGGCATGGCCTTTTATTAAAAAAAAAAAAAAAAAAAACAGACTCAGATGCTACAAGGCATCGGTTACAAGGCAGACTCAGGGTTTCTGTTAGGCCCAACAGTTTGTATCTAACCTGTAGGACTACATAGTGATAACTGCAGCAGTGAGGTCCTTGAAGATCCTAAAGCTCTTCTAAATTGCCCGAGAGAGTAAATTCATTTTACTTGCTTCAGTGTTCATGCATTTCATTGTATTCTAGTTCTCTGAAGGTTGGTAACCTGAGTGTAAGCATGATAAACAGCTCAGCAAGGCACAGGGATTAATCACGACACACCAGAACTCCATCAGGCCAACTAAATAAGAGTTTACCAGATCTAGAAGTACACCAATAAATCACCACTGCCAGAGACAGAGGTCTTCCTTCCCACTGTAGAACATGAAGCTCACAGCTAATCCACACTTATAAAAATAAGTATCTCTGTGTTTCTGGTTTGTTAATTCAGCAGTGTCCCTCTCTGCAACACACAGTTGTGACTCGAGGCCAAACAAGAGTAAACCACCATCTGGTGAAGTCTTGCTCTGGTGGACCAAGGTTAAACCTTATTATAGAACAGCTGAGGTTTCACTGACTATGTCAAACGTCCTTATATTTAGAAACCTTACTCGGTTTGCCTTGGTTCCTGTCCCTCTCATCAGTCACTGCTTGCTAGACACCGCTGGGTGCAACGGGGAGAGGCCTGCAGCTCTGTGTGCTTCTCACGTGGGCACGCAACATGCACTGAGACTCCTCCTGCTGGACCCCTCTCCACACACTGTATTGCTGAACCCAAGTGATTCACTCCCAGGGGCCACGACCCCAGGGACACACACCTCTCTCTACTGCCTCAGGTACCCGCTTTCAGGCATCACTGAAGTGGCCATAGTGATTTATTTTGATATAACTCTCCTAGATATATTCCATGTGATGTTATTTTGAAATGTGAATCTGTAGTATTTTTCAAACATACATTTCTCTCCTCTGCATTCTTTCACATCTCCCCATGATCTATTGCTTCAGGTCTCCCACAGCAGAAAAATGTAAAAACTGGCAGATTAAGTAGACCACAAGGAGCAGTGAGGGTTTGTGGGAATGTGACAGAGGGCAGATTCCAACTGTCCCAGCATCACCACCACCATTATCATCACCTTCCTCCTCCTAAAGAGAAGCTAACACTTACATGCCAGGGTCCATGCCAGTCTCTTCATGGGCATCACCTTGCAGAATCCTTGTAGTTGTTCCTGGAGGGAACAGCTTTTAAAGTCTTCATCTCATAGATGAAGAAACTGAGGCTTTGAGGGATGGACTCATTCAAGAACACAAATCTAGAAAACATCAGAGTCAGAACGGTCAGATTCCAAATCCTGGGTTCTTAACTTCTTAACGCAATGCTGCCTCTCAGTGCGGCTGGTCAAACTCTTACAAAGACAATGCTAAGGCCTTTAAAAGGGTGGTCCCATTTTCAGATGGGAAGCACTAGAACTTTCCTAATCCAGCTATAGGGCAGCAGATGACTGAAAGGCCATACACACATCAAATAATTCTATTCTAAAGTCACTAGGGAAGGTAGCTTTATGCCTTCACAAAGAGAAGAAAAATGTAACTGTAATACAATTAATTCTATGAGAATTATTTGGTGAGCTTTAACTTTTATGGATATGACTACCTTAGAGATGGATTCAACTGCTGGCCCCTGATCCCCACTTAGTCCCAACTCACTTCCCACTGACAATGTGGGTGACTGAGGATCCAGACAAAAGAGAGATAAAATCTTCATCGCCAAGTGCCAGGAATTGCTGGCCAGAGGGCAGGGTGGCAAGAATCAGTGCTTCTCTGGAGGAGGAGGAGAAGGCAACATGAAACACACGTGAAAGCAGTTTGCACGATGGCTAATTAATGCCTCGGTTAACCCACTATTTACTGTTCAGCTCCAGCAGCAATGAATTCAGCAGTGCTGCAAGTCAGACACCCTTTATGCAGCTATTTGAAATCCTCTGAGGAAATCAGTCCTGAATATTCATTGGAAGGGCTGATGCTGAAGCTGAAGCTTCAATACTTTGGCCACCNCTCCAGCAGCAATGAATTCAGCAGTGCTGCAAGCCAGACACCCTTTATGCAGCTATTTGAAATCCTCTGAGGAAATCAGTCCTGAATATTCATTGGAAGGGCTGATGCTGAAGCTGAAGCTTCAATACTTTGGCCACCTGATGCAAACAACTGACTCATTGGAAGAAAGCATGATGCTGGGAAAGACTGAAGGCAGGAGGAGAAGGGGATGACAGAGGATGAGGTGGTTGGCTGGCATCACCGACTCGATGGACATGAGTTTGAGCAAGCTCTGGGAGTTGGTGATCGACAGGGAAGCCTGGCGTGCTGCAGTCCACGGGGTTGCAAAGAGTCGGGCATGACTGAGTGACTGAAGTAAGCAAGAGTCAATAAACACCATCATGTTATGTGTGCATGCTGCTTCTCCTGTGGGTTAA
The DNA here is from genome assembly GCA_006410675.1 of Oreotragus oreotragus. Taxonomy (NCBI): domain Eukaryota; kingdom Metazoa; phylum Chordata; class Mammalia; order Artiodactyla; family Bovidae; genus Oreotragus; species Oreotragus oreotragus. Next base: position 198,964 of record SJYX01018787.1, on the reverse strand, counting down.
ACCAGTGCTGTGTAGCTTGAGTCTCACCATCATCCCGCCAGCACTGTGCGGCACCTAGAAGGCAGGGCCTTCAGCCCCAGAAGAGATGTCCACAGACACTCCACATCCACGGGCACCATAAGATATACCTCAGCTGCAGAAGCCACTTTGCCCGAGGTCAAGCCCTTTCCGGAGGAGGGCCTGCATCCCGTCACTGGTGAAGGGACGCTTGTTTATAAAAGGCCCAGCCTCCCTGGTCCCACCCAGGATGACTCTGATAGCTGTCTCAGACCCAGAGCTCTCTGAAGAGCTGACTGAGGCCGTGGACCGCACGGCCACTCACCATCTCCCTCTGCTCCACCCTCCTTTCCCCACCAGCGTGGATCCCAGTGATACGATCCAGTAAACATCCTTCCAACTCCACTCCCCCTCAGAGTCTAACCTCCCAAAGAGCCCAGCTTGCAACAACATCTACACAAACTGGCAAAACTAAAGCTATGGTATTAAATTTATTTACAGGGCAGCAAGGGAGAAGCAGACACAGAGAACAGACTTATGGACACAGGGAGAGAGGAGGAGAGGGTGAGATGTATGGAGAGAGTAACATGGAAACTTACATTACCATATGTAAAACAGATAGCCAACGGGAATTTGCTGTATGGCTCAGGAAACTCACACAGGGGCTCTGTATCAACCTAGAGGGGTGGGCTGGAGAGGGAGATGGGAGGGAGGTTCAAGAGGAGGGGACATACGTATACCTATGGCTGATTCACACTGAGGTTTGACAGAGAACAAAATTCTGCAAAGAAATTACCCTTCAAAAAAAATTTTTTTTAAGAAAAAAAAAAAGAAACAAAGTAAAAAAAAAAACTACGGTGTTAAATGGAAGAGCCTTAGATTTATAGTGTGTGAAACCTTGGAAGAGAGACGAGAATTAACTGAGAATCTGAGTTTCCCCTTTTGATACTTTCAATATTAGCAAGAATAATTACTATTTCAAGTAAGGTACAAGCTCATACAACGTATTTGTCAGCCCATTTTTTGTCTGTGGATAAAATTATTTGGATCTGGGCTTCTCTGGTGGATCAGTGGTAAAGAATACAGTTATTAATGCAGGAGACATAGGTTCAATCCCTGGTCTGGGAAGATTCCCACATGCTGTGGAGCAATTAAGCTCATGCCCCACAACGACTGAGCCTGTGCTCTAGAGCCAGGGAGTGGCAGCTACTGAAGCCTACACATCCTTCTCCGCAACAAGAGAAGCCACACAGTGAGACGCCTGCACACCACAACTAGCATGTAGCTCCCACTCACCATAATTAGAGAAAACCCCACACACCAACTAAGACCCAGCAGAGCCAAAAATAAGCAAATAGATAAAATTATTTGAACCTACTTTATTTTTACTTGGTAGGTATAAAAGATTGTAAAAATGACTACAATTCTTCCCCTCCCTGTACCTGAGCTGTTAGAATGTGACTACAACCTTCCCCATCAAGAGGCAGGCTAGCCCTTGAATCCTGGGTATCCTTGTGACTTGCTTTGGCTAATAGAATGTGGTGCAATGTGATGTCGTGCAGTTCCAAGGGAGGCTTTGAGGAAGCGTAGAGCACTCCGGCTCTCTCTCAGATCCCTACCCAGATACCATGTGCAAAAGCCTCAGTCAGCCCCCTGGAACGTAGGAGACAGTATAAAGCAGCAATAAGCCAACCTATCTGGGTCCACCCTGTGGTTGCCAGCCAACCCTGCAGATTCATGACTCAGCCTTCCAAGACCAGAACTGCCCGGCAAAGCTCAGCCCAAACTGCTGATCCACAAAACGGTTAGCCACACAAGTGGCTATTGTTTTAACCTACAACTTTGGCTGCTGCTGCTGCTGAGTCACTTCAGTCGTGTCCGACTCTGTGCGACCCCAGAGACGGCAACCCACCAGGCTCCCCTTACCTCAATCTCTGAAGCAAAGTTTCCTACAAATTTAACCTCAGCTCATATCATCAGGAACTTTAAATGTCTGAAAAACCTTTCACTTCCTGCTGCTCTTTATTTCTCCAACCTGGCCACTTAGGACGCACCTCCATTCATGAGGCGACTTCCTGCTCCCACCAGCCGGAAGAAGAAGCTGAAAGAGGCAGAGTGCTTACACCCCAGGGAGGTGGAGCCACCCGCTGACTCACTGGTAGGAACTTACAACGTGGGCAGCAGGCCCTGAAGAGATGTACATAATTAGTGTGTACTCGCTAGCAAAGTAACCAGAAGGTCCTGTGAGCCGGTCCCATTAAATCTTCCTAAATTAGGGCCCTGACCTCTCAATAACCTCCTTATATTTGCATGAGTTCATCTGCATGGTCACGATGCCATTTTCATGACAGAAAGAGAAAGAAAAAGACATGAATGACAGAGGCCTCATGTGTATCAGCGTCTAGAATACCAGGAAGGAAGGAAACACATTGTTTTTCTTCCTAACAAACTTCCTTAGGTACCCTAGTTGGTCGGTGTAAAGGACACTGACTCACAAATGCAGGGCAATTGGGGCTGGGTGGAGGGTGGCTGGGGATATACGACTGGGTACATCCATGTACTCCTGAGACACACCTCCTGTGTGGGGGAGATAAAGGCTGATCAAGATGAATATCTTCATCTATAGTCTTCAAGGAGGAAGTTTTGGGACAGTCCAGGCAAATGGGCTTGCATCTGTGGGCAAGGCAGAAGGGAAACCCAATCAGCTTTACCTGTGGGCTGGGGTGACATGCCTCCTCCTCACTCATCTGAAACAGCCCTTCATATGGGACTGCTGCATATGAATGTGCAAGCATATAGGGAGCTCGAAAAGATCATGCTTGTTAATTAAAGAACCGCTCACAATGTCAGGGGACACTTCATAATAATGTCATGCATTGCCAAGTTTTGCTTGTTACATCTTTCTACATAAAACAAAGAGTTTCTACAATTGTAACTTTTACACAGATGTTCAGTATTTTGAGGCTAACAAAGTATAGCTGCTACTGTGCTGTGCTCAGTCATGTCTCTTCACATGGACTGTATGGACTGAAGGCTGCCAGGCTCCTCTGTCCATGGGATTTTCCAAGCAGGAATACTGGAGTGGGTTACCATTTCCTACTCTGGGGATCTTCCTGACCCAGAGATCGAACTCAAGTCTCTGTGTCTCCTGCATTGGTAGATGGATTATTTATACTGTGCCACCTGGAAGCCCATAAAGTACGGACAAATTATTATAAAAATTCTAAGCATGTCTGAATGTTTTATAGCATGAAAATAATTCAGTGCAGTTTGAACATTTAGGTAGCTTAAGCAAAGCTTTTAAGTTTTAAGAAGTAGAAAAACAAGAAAAATAAATATTGTATAACATCACTTACATGTATGTGGAATCTAGAAAAACAGTACAGATGAACTTATCTGCAAAACAGAAATTGAGACACGGACGTAGAGAACAAACTTACGGATGACAAGAGGGTAAGCGGGGGTGGGGTGCAGGAATAATTGGGAGACTGAGACTGATATATGAACTGTGGAAAATTCTGAAAGAGATGGGAATACCAGACCACCTGACCTGCCTCTTGAGAAACCTATATGCAGGCCAGGAAGGAACAGTTAGAACTGGACATGAAACAACAGACTGGTTCCAAATAGGAAAAGGAGTACATCAAGGCTGTATATTGTCACCCTGCTTATTTAACTTATATGCAGAGTACATCATGAGAAACAATGGGCTGGAAGAAGCACAAACTGGAATCAAGATTGCCAGGAGAAATATCAATAACCTCAGATATGCAGATGACACCACCCTTATGGCAGAAAGTGAAGAGGAACTAAAAAGCCTCTTGATGAAGGTGAAAGAGGAGAGTGAAAAAGTTGGCTTAAAGCTCAACATTCAGAAAACGAAGATCATGGCATCCAGTCCCATCACTTCATGGGAAATAGATGGGGAAACAATG